>CAUYRT010017543.1:0-37163 GCA_963574885.1 Lepilemur ruficaudatus | reverse complement strand
ATTTCTTTCTATTTATAGTAGAGACGGGGTCTCGCTCTTGCTCAGGCTGGTCTTGAACTCCTGACCTTGAGCTATCCACCCGCCTCGGCCTCCCAGAGTGCTAGGATTACAGGCGTGAGCCACCGCGCCCGGCCTCATTGTAGTTTTGATTTGCATTTCTCTGATGACTAATGATGTTGAGCATTTTTTCATATACCTCTTGGCCGTCTGTATGTCTTCTTTTGAGAAATGTCTATTCAGATCTGTTTGTTTGCTTATCAAGACAGGGTCTTACTCTGCCGTCCATGCTAAAGTGCAGTGGTGTCATCATAGCACACTGCAACCTCAAACTCCCGGGCTCAAGAGATCCTCTTGCCTCAGCCTTCTAACTAGCTGGGCCTATACAGGTCTGTGCTACCATGCCTGCATAATTTTTTCCATTTTTTGTAGAGACAGGAGTCTCATTATGTTGCTTACGCTGGTCTTGAACTCTTGGCCTCAAGAGATCCCCCCACCTCCACTTCCCAAAGTGCTAGGATTACAGGCGTGAGCCACCACGCACAGCCTATCTTTTGCCCATTATTTCATTGGATTATTTTTTTCCTATTGAGTTGTTCAAGCTCCTTATACATTCTTGTTATTAAACCCTTTTCAGATGGCTAGTTTGCAAGTATTTTCTCCCATTCAGTAGGCTGTCTCTTCACTTTGCTGACTGTTTTCCTTTGCTCTGAGGAACTTTTTAGCTTGATGTGATTCCATCTGTCCACTTTTGCTTGGTTGCTTGTGCTTTTGAGGTATTACTCAAGAAATCATTGCCCAGACCAATGTTCTCTATTCATTCTCACCTGAACAGAGTTTCAAAGAGATATTGAGAATTTTCCTCAGTAGACAGTAAATTCATTTACTCATTATACATTATATTTATCTATCTCACTTAACATGCTATGTACCTCTAAAGTCTCTGCCATTTCATTAGATGACATTAGTGAATGAATACCAACAAAATGCTTCTTTAAAATAACAGCTTTATTGAGGTACAATTCAAAAATACAATTAATCTATTTAAAGTGTGCAATTCAATCACTTTTCAGAGTTCTGCAACCATTACCATAATCATTTTAGAACATTCTTATCACAATAAAAATAAATCCCACCCCCATTAGCAGTCATTTCCCTTTCCCCCATAACCCCTGACCCCAGACCTAGGAAACCACTAATCTACTTTCTGTCTCCAGAGATCTGTCCTATTCTGAACATTTCATATAAATAGAATTATAAATATATGGCCTTTTGTGTCTGGCTTATTATTTAGCATAATGTTTTTCAAGGTTCATCCATGGTGTAGGACTTGGTATATTAGGACTTCATTCCTTTTTACTGCCAAGCAATATTCCATGGTATGGATATACCACATTTTATTTATCCATTGATCAGTTGATAGATATTTGGGTTGTTTTTACTTTTGTGATATTATGAATAATGCTGCTATGAATATTCCTGCATAAGTCAAAAAGCTTTTTAAGAAAAACTGAACAATTCTATGTAAATATGGGCTGGATGATTTAGAAAGGACAATTAAAATACATGTTTTTCTTTATTCATCCTTACTAAACAATCCTTTAATTACGCAAATGAGTCATTTTATACAAATAATAAAAAAGAAATGATTATTGACATCATACTAACCATAATTAACTTCCAAATTAACCTTCTCTTAAATGCCAAATTTTAAGAAATGAGTTTTTATAACTGGAGAAACACTCTTGACCAGCCATTAACTATTTGATTAGAATTTCTTAAGAGAAAGGAATGAAAGGACTTTCTTGAATGTGAGGGGCAGGGGAGAATTAAAATCCTGCCAATCACTGGGGTAATTATGAACATTTTGGTGGCAAAGATACTTTGCACTCTGACTTGGAGTAAATTTCGTAATTATTTGGAATACCAGAATAACTGGAGACAAAACTGTTGAAAAGCAGAGGATATTCTGTTCCTAAACACTTCCACCCTACGGATGTAATGAAATGCCCTTCAAAAGTGCAAAAGTACCAACAGGTAGGATATTAGGATGTATCTATCCAAAGGCTTTGCAGATGGGCCTTTCCTTCTGACAATCACAATACAATCATTATTTCTCCAGCCTCATTTACTGAGTGCTATTCTAGGGACAATAGCACCATCCTTCTCTTGAGGAGCTCAAGTCTTATATGGTTCAATCCCATAAATGCGAGAGTTTAAGAAAATCTTTATTTACCACTCTTTTAGCAATTTTGGTTGAGCTCCCACACAAGATAATGAGTCATAAGAATAAACTTTTAGTCTTATATTCATGCATTTACTCTCCTTATGTGGGACAATTAATATAAAAGAAAGGCTCTACATGCTTATTATCTGATTAAAAGGCAGAGGAGGAAGAGCTATTAATCATTTAAGAATATAATAAGAAATTTGAAGTAAAATTGTTTATGACAGGACTTCAAACTTCTATGAACTTCCTGATTAGCTGCATAGAGAAATTATGGAATCAAAGGGAGAAGCCACACTGTATTCCATTTATACACTAGACAAGCAGAGTGTAAAACCAAAACAAAGATAAAAAGAAGTCAAAAACAGTTATAAGAAAACAGTCCACCATTAAGTTATTAATATAGTCCAAAAGCTTCTATATAGGTCAATTGTTTGTACCCTCAAATTTATTCTTCCACAAAAACTATGTTACAAATAGTTCTTATAATCTCAGACCAACCCAGAAATGCCTATTTAACCCATAATGTAGCTGAAATAATGGATATAGACAACTGAAAATCACTGTTGAAATACAAGTAAATAAACTAAACAGAAAAAAATTTAAATTCAATAAAAAATAATTTTTTTTGACTAGTCAAATGCAGTAGTGAGAAGGGGGAAAGAGTAGAACGAGGAGTTCAATCAAGTGAGCTGACTCTGAACAATCAAGTAAGATAACTCACTACCTTTGGACCAGCCAAAAATAATTTTTAAAACCTTGATCCTCCTACTCAGTCTAGTAGGAAGAAAACAATGAAAGCCAGAAACCCTCTCCTGTGGGAATCCTGCAGCGTCCACTAGGCACACTGAAGACCTGGGGAAGCTGTTGCACAAAAGGTGGGCTCTCTGCCTCCTCCTCTCCGCTTCTCATCTCCCTCTACTTCAGTCACCTTTCCCCTTCTTCGCTTCTACCCAAATCCTGCCAATTTTCAATATTCAATTTGAAACCTCCTGTTGCCACAAAGGCCACCTCAGTCTGAAAGCATCTTGACTTAGACCAGAAGCCTGCTGCTCTTGCAAGTTTATAGTGCTTCTCTGGCAATTAACACATACGGACCAGCACTGTTCCCGCTGTGATAGTTACTGTTGGCTAACAAAGGGATCCGATCTGAGAGTAGAAGAAAGAAAAGGAATGAAACTTACGGGCTACCTAGAGAAGAGCTCTAAGAGAACGAGAAAGGAGGGAAAAGCAGAGAGGATGTGCACCATAAAACTGTAGAGCATGAAGGGAAGCGATGGACAAATGGTGTTGGGTCAGAAATGTCCCTACCCCACTTGTAAAAGTGGAACCATGACCTCAGGGTCTACAAATGTGCTTTGGATGGGGAAAGAAAGGGGAATGGGATGACCGCTACATGACTGCTGCTGATGTTGTCATCTATACGTGTTCATTATACGTTCATCAAGCACCTCTTATACAGAGGGTACCATTGGGTAGAAGGGATATGAGGGATTTTTTCCTGCTCAATGAGTTTATAGTCTGGGGGAGGGGGAGAGACAACACACAAAGTGAAGTAAATCCAGACTACACGAAAAATCACAGGACAGGCAGTGCTATAGGAGCACAAAGGGAGTGTGGGAAGCAGAAAGGGAGCCAAAAAGAAAATCCATCCATTCAAAAAATGCTTATAGAGTGCCTAATACGTGCCAAACAATGTTCTAGGTGCTGTGAATATACAATGAACAAAGCAGACAAAAACTTCACCCTTCATGGTACTTATAATAAAAAACAGCACAATACTTATAAATAAAATACATGGCATATAAGATACGTAAGTACTACAGAGAAAAATTAAGCAGGAAACGAAGGGTGATGGGGTAAAGCCTCACTGAGAAGATGATTTTTGAGTGAAGACCTGAAGCAGGTAAGGCTGAGAACCGTGGATATCTACAGGAAGAATGTCCCGGGCAGAGGGAATCAGTAAGCACACAGCACAGTGCCCGGTAGAGGCACGGCAAGGAGGCAGGGGTGGCTGGGCAGATGGGACAGCAAGAATAGATGGAGAAGAGGCTGTAGGTAACAAGTGGCCAGATCATGTAATGACTAGTGGGCCACAGTATGGATTTAAGCTCTGATTCTACATGAGCTGGGGTTTTAGGAAAAAGTAACATGATACGACTTATATCACGCTTTCTGGCTGCTGGAATAATCCGGGCTAGAGATGATGTTGGCTTGGACCCAAGTGACAGCAGTGGAAGATGGTGAGAAGCAGTCGGACACCGAATATACTTTGAAGGAGGAGCTAATAGGATTTTCTAATGGACTGGATGTAAGGTGCAGGAGGAAAAAACTGTATTAATTTCCTTGGGCTGCTGTAATACATACTACGGACTAGGTGACTTAAATGACTGAAGTTTTTTTAAAAATAAATTTGATTGTGTATATTTAAGGTATACAACATGATGTTATAAGATACATATATACTGTATCATAAAATGGTTATAATAGTGGGACAAATTAACATATCCATCATCTCACACCTATTTCCCCCTCTGTAGCAGGGCAGCTATAATCTATTCATTTAGCAAAAATCCTGAATACAATACACTGTTAACTTTAGTCCTAAAAAATTAAAAAATGCAATTTATTTTCTCACAGTGCTAGAGGCTAGAAGTCCATGCTCAAGGTGTCAGAGGGGTCATTTCTTCTCAGGTTTCTCTCCTTGACTTGTAGAGGGCCATCTTCTCACTATGTCTTCATATGGTCTTTTTCTCTGTGTGTGTCTGTGTTCTGATATTCTCTTCTTAAGAAGGACACACATTGGATTTGGACCCACCCCAATGACCTCACTTAACCTTAATTACCTCCTTGAAGGCACTATCTTCAAATATTGGTCACAATCTGAGGCAATAAGAGTTAGGACTTCAACATATGAATTTTGAGGGGATACAATTCAGCCCATAACAGGTGTCAAGGATGACCCTAAGGTTTTTGGCCTGACCCCCTGGAAAGGTGGAGAGCAATCTGAGCTCACATTTAAATGATATGTAGGCTTCTGACTCATAAAGAAGGACATTAGAAGTAGAAATCAGGATAATAAAAAGATTGACTAACAAGTATTGACTGTTTATTATGTGAAAGGCACCACCCTAAGCACTTTGTGAGTATTACTTTAATCATTACAATACCACTATAATGTTAGTATTATCAGATCAGGAAGTTGAGTCTAAACAAGGTTATATAACTTGCCCAAGATCACACAGCCAGTAAGTGGAATAAAAGAGGTTTAGATTCCAGCACTGGGACTGCAGCAGTCATGCCCTTAACCACTGCCTAGACCGCTTCTGCCAGGGAGAACCGCATGTAATCAAAAGTGACCTTAAGTATGATACCCAAGAGAACATCAAGCTAAATCCATCCTTTCACAGAAGTAGGCAGGGATTCAAAAGCTGATCAAGTTACTTGTCCAGTTCAAGCTGCCTAGGATAGACCTTAATTGGAAAATTCTTTTATTTTATAATACTAAAAAAATAGGAACAACCTAAATGTAGTTGGTTAGAAAATTATGGAAAACCTTACAAAGAAACATCATGCAACCACTAAAACAATTAATGCAGAGCTACACTGATTACCTGGCTAGATATCTGTGTTACAGTAAGTTTTTTTAAGCAGTTAATAAAATAACATTTTAGAATTATCTTCAAAAAATATTATACATATATCATGTGTATGGGCAAAAACCTAGATGAACATACACTAAACCGATAGTAACAAAGTGGGTAATTTCCACTTTTTTAAGCCTTTCTGTGTGGTCTGATTTTTTTTATAGTAAACATGCATTGTCTGTAAAATTTAAAAAATAATAATGCTATTGCAATCAAGAAAATTTTTAAAGGTATTTCCTTTATAATGTGTTGCTCAAACACCTCCCAGACTTGGGGACTCTCAGGATAGGCCAGCATCCAAGCCTTCTTGGAGTTATTTCTGTTAGGTGGCTTTGATTGTACCTAAAGCAACCCTCCAGAGGCCATCTGATAATGGAAAGGTTTTAGAGCTGATTCAGAGGATAATTATTCTCACAGTTAATAACTCATTTAGGCTAAGAGAACCAACTTTTCACAAATGAAGTGTCTGATTTAAAGAAGCACAAGCATATTATTCAGCTGGTATTTTTAATAATATCAAATCTGTCAAGATTGTCACTTAAGTCAAAGTGCCAGGATTATAAAATAAAGCAGTGACAATGTTTAAAATAAGGAGGCAGATAAGGACATGAAAGAGAGAGCAGGAAAAACGCTCAAGGGAAAGCCAACCAAAAAGTAGTTGTAGGATCATACTTAATGTTTATTAATTCAATCTAGCCAGACAGCAAACTGTTATTGACCTAGTTATTCCAAGCACAGCACCACGCTATGCCCTACAAAGATAAAGATAAATTAAGCATGGCCTCTTAAGGACCATCATTTTTAAATATGTGGTTTATAACACTATAACAAACTCCTTTCCCTTTATTAAGTGGAGGTGCCCAAGTGAAGTGGAAGTCATTTGATAACTAATTTCTCTTTTACAAGTTTTGTTTATAGTTGTTTCTTTTATTCTTTGCTTTTAGAGAGGTGGAAGGAGGGATGGGATGAAATAAGAAAGAAAAAGGCACAGTAGCAGAAAGGTGGTGAAAATATGAGAGAAAGAAATAAAAGTACTAAGAAAAAATACTGAATTTGAAAAAGAGGACAGAACAACCAGAAGAATAGAAAATAGACAGAGTCACGTCTGGCTCCCTGCCAGGACAATGAGGAAAGCACCAAGAAACATGGCAACCCCCTAAAGGAGCATCCTGAGTCTCTATTTAGCTCTGCACTTCAATGCTAAAAATGATATCCGTTGAGTCTCTGCAGAGAAAGATGTACCCCTCTTCCTTCAGGGCTTGTTTTCTGACCTGCCAGCAGGAAAATGTAGGGGAAAATTGATCTGGAACCTTTCACCTGGCTGCCTTTCCTTCCTCCGCTACCTTGGCTGCAGGAAAGCCATTTACACAGTCTGATATGGTAGGAGCTCGGCCTCTCTAAAAAAGTTAATCAGAGCTGATTTTTCCCTCAAAATAATTACAGAATCTGCTAATGAACACTTGGACAAAAGAGAACAAGGTACTCTCCTTAACAGATTCTCACTCCAGATTTCCTATATAGCTGCAGTCCCCAAACCCCAGCCACGGACCGGTACTAGTCCGTGGCCTGTTCAAAACTGGGCCACATAGCAGGAGGTAAGCAGCAGGCAAGGGAGTGAAGCTTCATCTGTATTTACAGCCACTCCCCACTGCTCACATCACCACCTGAGCTTTGCCTTCTGTAAGATCAGCAGAAGCATTAGATATTCATAAGAGCGCAAACCCTACTGTAAACTGCACATGCGAGGGATCTAGGTTGTGTGCTCCATACGAGAATCTAATGTCTGATAATCTGAGGTGAAGCTGAGGCAATGATGCTAGCACTGGGGAGCAGCTGCAAATACATATTATCTTAGCAGAGAATTTTGACTGCACAATAAATGTAATGCACTTGAATCATCCTGAAATCATCCCCCCGGCCCCCGAGTCCATAGAAAAATTGTCTTCCATGAAACCGGTCCCTGGTGCTAAAAAGGTTAGGGACCACTGCTATATAGGATTCTACTGGTCCACAAGACAAAGAGGCTTCCATCTGGGGCCCATAGTCATTAACTCCTTTAGACTCAGAGAAGCAATTTTTCACACCATCATTTATTTCATCCTAGGAATTCATGTACTCCATGATTTCTCCTCACCTTTGCTTTTTCAAGAGTTAGCAAATTCCATCTAACAAGCTTTTTACTGACTACATACTTTGCTAAACACTAGAGCTAAAAAGATATGAACAATCCTTATTTTTAAAGAGTTTACAATCTGTGGAGTAACATAAATAGATGACTTATAGGAACTACAAATCTGTGTTTTTCAAACTCTTTTTTACTGTGATCCTGAAAAAACTTACACAGCAACCCTATATACACTTACACACAAACTTGCAAAGCAGCATTTTATTTTTAGTCCATTCTGTTTAGTTTTTTTTAAATGGGTCACCATTACAGCCTGAGAAATATCTGGGGTGCTGTGGCGGAACAGAGTAGGGGCCCTCAGCCCAGCCAGGATTTAGAGAGAGCCTTATGGAGACGAAGTCTATGCTGAAGAGAATCAAAGTGAGCTAGGCAGAGAAAGGAGGAAAGATATTCCAGGCAGAGGCAACATCATAAAGCTTAGAGGCATGTACTGTGATGTAGAACTGACAATGAATGGGGGTGGTGCTGAGCAGACAGGAGCCAGGAGAAGAGTGCCACAGAGAGGTGCTGTAGGTGGTATGGCTGGGGCTGGGGCAGGGGCCAGGGCAGGGTGCTTGGCTGAAATGTTTTTCTTTTTTTATTTCAGCATATTATGGGGGCACAAATCGCTGAAATGTTTTTAAAAGGGAATCATCTGATTTGCCTTCTCCAGAAATCACTCTGGTTATGTGGTACCTTACTTAAAGGAGGGCAAAAAAAAAAAGGATAGTTAAGAGGCTAATGTAACCACAGAATTGAGAGGTGATGGGTTTTAACTTGCTATGAGTGAAGGAGACGTGAGACATCCCAGTGATTATGCCAGTGGCCCACAGAGATAAATTTGAGAGCCATCACCGTACCGGGGGGGAGTTAAAGCCGTGAGTACAACGGCAAAGTGGTGAGAACAGGAGGCCAAGGACTGAACCCATGGCAGCCTCCTCCTCTCAGCAGTGGGAAAAGGCGAGGAGGTCAGGAGGAGACAGAACACTGCAGGCAGGGTTAGAAGCAAACCTATGGAGTAGAGACATAGAAGCCAAGGGCTGGGAGCACGAAAATGGCTGCAGGGCTGCAAAATTAAAAGCAGCAGCAGGTCTAGCAGTAGCAACTGCAACAGCGCTGTTTAACAGAAGTAGGAGCAGCAGCTATCCCTCATGAAGCACTTCCTGTGGACTGGCACCAGGCTAAGTGCATTGGACACTGTATTATGTATATATTATATACATTACATAGTTGTCGCATTCAATCTTTATAATAAAAAAAGCTTTTATCATCCCATTTTATAATGTGAGGCTTAAAGAGGTCAAATAACTTGCCTGATGTCACTTAATTAGTTTGTAGCAGAGCCAAGATTCAAGCCCCCATCTATCTCACACCAAGCCCCATTCTAAAAGGACCCAATTTTATAGCATAGAACTTAGCTGTGGCCTTTGCAAAAGCAAGTGCAAGATTATATCATTGTGGTGACCCAAAAAGAGAGACAGTAAGGACAGAGAGAGAGTTGATCTCTCTTTCAATAAAAATGACAAGAGGGAAACCAAACAGAGGAAAAGAGAACTGGTTTAGGATGTGAGAGGTGAACTTGTTCAGAAGCTGCAAAGAAAGTCATTCTAGAGAAAGCTTTTTGAAGATGAGGCAAGAAGGGCAGGAGCCAGAACTGGGGTGGAGGTGTTGGCCCGGGGGTGTTGTCTAGGAACTTCACTCAAGACAGTAATCCAGACATGCTATGTTTGCCTATCATTTAATGAGCTCTTTTCTCTTCTTTTGTCGTCTACCCCAAATCCTACTCATTTGGGGTTTTGAATGCCACTGTCTCAAATACGGAATTTTTGTTTTTATGGTATAAATCTTTCTCTTTACACCCGAAGACCTCAAGTACCATGCGCCACCCATGTGGTTGGGTATTCTCTCTGCTCTCCGACTCCCCTACAGAGTGGGAATAGTCTCTGTTTCTCCTCCTTCTATACTGTCCCAGAAACAAATGTTTTTCTGAGGTTTTCTAAAAAATGTTATTTTGCAGGAAAATAGATGGAGTGAAAATAATGAAAAGGATTGTCCCAATGAAAGACGTCTCCAATATTCTGTGCAATGTAAACAGAACAAGACCTTGGATTTTTGTTCATTCAGAGGCTCTACAGTTCTACTGTTATTTTTGTTACACTGAGGCCTAATCCATCCTTACCAATCTGATTCTAGAAATAACTACTTTTCTATTGTTTCATTCAGTTTTAATATTGTACATGTAACTTACCTGATATTTTTCTCATTTATTTATGTGTCTGTGGTCTGTCTTGGTTACTGGTGTCTGCCCAGCACAACAGACACTCACAAATAACTGTAGGATGGAAAATGTGCTCTTTGAACCTGGCCCCCAGAAGACTACCTCTTTCAAGGCAGCAAAACATAATCCTGGAATCTGGCAGAGCTAAGTGCTAGAAGCAGAACTCATACTCATGACTTTGGCTTCATTTATTCCACGTCCCAATAAACTCAACCAACAGACTTTTCTAGAATAAGAATTTAACGATAAAAATCCACAGGCTAAAGATTTATATTTGTTTCTAGATCAACAGACGTAGAAATTCTAGAAGACTAACTACTAATAGTTTGAATCTATCCAAATTCGAACAACTATTAGACTCTTGCCCTAAAAAAAACATAGCAAGAAAGAGTATGTGATTACCCATTCACCCTTAGCTATCTACAGCAAGAATTATACTTTCAACATTTGCACAGCATGTATGGCCTTAGTTGATTTTCGAGAAGACAAAACATACAGCACGAATTCGCAGTATTCCTAGGAATGTCTATACCTAGACAGAGACAAGGTCAGATGATTCAAGGAAACCATATAGCTAGCTCTTAAGTTTTTTTAATTGAATATAAGTCAGAAACAACATGAATATCCTTTCTCAAACACTTGTATAAATTTTCCTCATATTTCTGAATCCTTTTGCTCTAATTTTTGGAGTTATAATGTTAACTGTCTCTCTTTGTTTTGGGGACAAATATGGAAGCAGTAAATGGAATGGAAATCCTTGATTTAAAGAACTCATGGCTGGGCAGGGCACAAACAAAAGGAGAAAGAATATGGGACAAAGAACCCCCAAAAACATCTCGTGCTCCAGGCGTTTCCAGGAGAGCTTCCAGCCATGACGGATCCTGGTGGTCCATCCCATCACACTGCTTCCAAATGCTAACTTTGTACATATACACCAAAAAATAGGTTACCATTTCCTAGTTTCATATAGAAATGTATTCAAATAAGGGTCAACTGAAATCTGTTAGGAGAAAAAAAAAAAACCTTGTTAACACACAATCTTCCGCAAGTACATTCTCTTAGGCTGTGGCTTCCCCCTGGTGCCATCTGGTCAACTCCTACTGCAGATCAAAAGTAAGGCTGGGCAGAAAGAGAACTAGGATCGCTGAGGCTTCTCGTATTTCTTTCCAAATGCTTTCTTATTTTCTATAATACCTCCTCTTCCTTCTTTTAGCAATGATCATTGAAATGATCACTGAAAGTTGAATATAATTCTAAGTTCTAATTATTATTTTATAGTCCTTTAAAAATGCATTAAAGGGTATTTTATATAGTGCAGAAACAGTTCATCTTAATTTAATTATCCAAAAGCTTTATAAAATCACCAAAACTTTCTTTAAAAACAGATCCAAATATGACTAATCACTTGTCCAGTATAAGCAAGGCAATGTTTTTGGCAGGAGATTTATAATTCACTCCATTTCACTATTCAGTAAAAATACTTTTAACAATGAATTAACACAATTGTATTATATAGGCAGTTATGCTTGAAAGCAGTACTAAAACTTATGTAAGACAAGTACATTTTAATATGGAACATTAAATTACACATCAATTGCCACCTTTCAAACCAACTTTCATAACGTAATTTCTATTGCATTATTTAAAAATCCAATTTAAAACTGTAACCTGTTATCCAGAATTAATGCAAGTACAACATTCCCTGCTAGAGACTGAGACTGTGACATGTTCCCTTCGGGTTTTGTTTGATCTATACAGTCAGTGCTAATAAAAAGGAAGCATCTTTAAAAATCAGCAACAGTGAGGCGGGGAGATTGAACCATATGTGAGGACAGCACACGCCACTAATTTCTAGTCAAGTGTATAACTTGTAGTCATTAAAACACGTAGTCAAGTAAGGGTTTTATTACAGGCATTGGCTGATTTTCCAGATTTTCCACAGCAGGTGGTTGTTTCATCTGAATAGGTCAACTGTCCACACAAGGCCACAGCAGCAAATCTTGCATGGCCAGTACAGCCTAGAAGTACAGGCAGATATTTTAGGAAGGAACCTTCCTGTTCTCTGGTTTATGCTATTAGCACAGCAAATACCTAAATTTAATGACCATAACTGATTCACCAGAGAAGAGACATATGATTCCTGCCCTTTGCCTGGAATCAATTGAGATCAGTCTTTCTAGAAAAAATAACCTTTCAGATTTTCAAACTGTTCTCAAGTCTCAGTTCACTGATTTCATTTTCAATATAACAAATTTAGTCAGTCACTTTGAAAGCTATGGAATATAATTGTATTTTCACTGAAGTTTAGGTAAAGGGTTCCTTCTAGCAGCCTTTCCTCTTCTTCCCCTGAAGACAAGTGACTAGAAAATAGACCATATAAAAGTCAGATATAAACCCTGATCTGACTCTGACTGATCTTATCTCCTCTGCATTGACTCTACCAGTGGTTCTCAGCCAGGGATGATTTGTCCCCTAGGGGACATGTGGCATTGTCTGGGGCATTTTTTATTGTTATGGCTTGGGGGAAGTAGTGTCACTAGTACCCAGTGGTTAGAGACCAGAGATGTCACTAAACATCCTATAACACAAAGGACAGCTCCCCACAACAATTATTCAGCCCAAAATGTCTACAATGCTGAGTCTGAAAATTCCCAGACTATAAAGATAAGATTTAAGGAGTAATACTTACACCTGGACAATATCAGAAAACCTATGCCATTATAAAAAAACAAAAAGGATGGTTTCCATCACCCATATTTTCCCTAATCTTTGATATGCCAAGTCAATTAGAGCCTTGCTTTTTGAAAAAATATGGCTTAGCCTGAAGAAAAAATATATATTTACAAAGTCATTTCATTTTCATAGTTAATATCCACAGCCTTAAATAAAAGACCTGTGTCTCCCAAAAATAGCTCCCCAAGGAAACAACTTTTTGTTCTTTCAGGAATTAAATTACACTTAGATTTTCTAAAAATTCATGTAAAAGATAAACACCTAACATATCATGCCTGCTTGTTTGCTTATCTCCCTCTCTTTCTCTCTCTTTTTAAAAAGCTAGCAAAAACATAGAGAACAGAAAAACCACAGAGTTTATCAAACAGAATCACATGTCACTCTGGGTGGCCTGAAAGCCACTGAACTTCACCTCACTCTTACAAACAGCATTTACTGAGAATCAAGGCGTCAGTAAAGAGCTGATGGTACACACTAACGTAGACAACACAGGCCCTCTAGGTCAAGCACATACGAATAGTCCCACCACCAGATTCCCTGTCTAAATTTCTTCTAAACAGGTAGAAAGGGGCTATGCTTTCTCTCGGTAAAAACCAATCAAGCTCCAGAATTTGGAAAACAAACAAAAACAACAACAACAAAAACCAAAAAAACTTCCATTAGGCACCTAAATTATTTCTAAAAGTCTTAGGAAATGTTTATCTTGCTGCACAAATTAAATGTTAGGGACTGTGGCATTTTATGGCATTTTATTTCCTAAGATTCCTTCAGTAGTACTGTAGGTCAAGCCTCCAAAATCCCTGGTCTTGTTCTGACTGCCTCTACCACAGTCAGGAGAACAGGCTACTTTGGATGTTCTGCACAGACAGGAGCCTATGAACATGCAAAGATTAGAGCCACCATTGACCTGAAAAGTCGTTCTGACGTTAATTAATATTTCAAAGAAGAAGAATAACTTTGAGGTTTAAGTGAAATGCAAGTGACAACGACATAAACCACTGGCAATATTTTATTATCTGGACTTTCTCATATACTCTGAATTTCAAACATTCTATTCTTTTGACCATATGTAACAGCAAATGCCTCAGAAATTTCAATATTTTTACATCTATTCTCTGAGATTGCTTCTCTCACACAAAGTGCCTAAAAGTTCTTTGTTAGACTAGGTTATTCCCACTTTGGGTTCAGAAAAATAGTTTTACTATTTTTTTTAACTATTGGGAACTAAAAGAGGTAGTTCAAACAACACATCTTAAACTCAAAAAATCCTGATGAATTAAAGATTTAAAGGTAGAAAATGAAAATAAAAGTGAACATTTATAGAAATCCCTACATTTACACAGCCTGCGGTTGAGGAAGGACTTTTTTGACACTAAACTGAAGGCACAAAGCATAAGCAAAACGTTTTATTACATAAAAAAAAAAATCTTACTGATCAACAAAAGCACAAATAGAGAAATACTGTAATAAATAGAAAAAACAAAGGGCTAAGCAACTAAATATTTATAGAGCCCTTAGAGATAAAAAAGACAAACAGCTCAGGAGAAAAATACATAAAAACTATCAATATGAAATTTGTAGAAATATAATCAGTCAATAAACATGAAAAAACGTCAACCTCACCAGTACTCACAGAAATGCAAATTAAAACGCGAAAAAGATATGTATTTTCTGCCTATCAGATTGGTGTCATTCATAGCCATAACATCCAGTCAGGCTGAAGCAAGTGTCCTAATCGCTAGTGGACATGTAAGTCAGTATGTTAGCCTTTCTGGAGGCAATTTGACTACATTATCAGAAGATTTCAAAATCTCTGTTTCCTTTGACTCAGCAATTCCACTTCCAAAAAAAATAATAAGGAAAATTCATAAAGATGCATGGATAATAATCTTACCTGCATTGCATATGTTTTTGTTAAAAGCGAACAACCAGAGAGCTGAGGGTCTCTGCCCCCACACCCATGTTCCACAATTGCTAACTCCTGTTGATTCTACTGTCTGAAGAGCTTTTTAATGTTTACTTCTTTCTGCCTACACTATCATTTCCCAGTTCAGGCCACCATCACCTTTCACTTGGATTACTGCAAGAACTTCCTAAATAGCATCCCACCCCTTTCCAGTACATTCTCCACCTGGCAGTCAGGTGAGATTTTCAAATATAAATCAGATAACCTCACACCCCGATAAAAGCCTTCAGTGGCCTCCTAAAAGCCTTAAGTCCAAACTTCTTATCCCTTGTGGAGAGGTTCTGGAGATCCTGGCCCCTGATGACCTGCCAGCTTCCTCTCTGCCCAGCCCCCTACACACTCTTGAAGATCCTCAAATGGGTCATGCTGGTCTCTGGGCATGCTGCTGTTCCCTCTCCTAGAACGTGGTTCTTCACACTATTCTACCCTTCCCTAACCTATGCTCCTCAAACACATTCTTTAGGGCTCAGCTTAGCAGGACTTCCTCAGGCAGGACTTTCCTACCTCTCCAATGTCTGTGTGAGATGTAGTTCCTAGACACCCACAGTCCACAACACTCTGCATTTATCCAAAATCACAGCACCAACCACACCGTAAAGGAATTATGGGTTTAACTGTGGGTCATTAGTTTACAGGTATCTCAGGTCACCTTTATCACTGAGTGACCTTTTCAGAGAACACAAAAGTCATTGCATGCTCAATAGCTAGGACTCCTTCCCTTGTTCACATATCAAGTTCTTCTAGGTCCACAACACCAACAGTGTTTCTTTTACGCGTGTTCAACTATTCTTTAAGACATACACCTGGGAGCAGTTGATTGGGATAGCAAAACATCAGGCATATGTACTGAAGCTGCACATTTTATAGACAGTTTTTGTGGTTCTTGGGTCCTTGTTGGTTCTCCTTTAACCCTTATTAGATGTGACCTTTGGCTAGGCGCAAAGGCTCACACCTGTAATCCCAGCACTTTAGAAGGCCAAGGTGGGAGGATCACTTGAGGCCAGAAGTTCGAGACCAGACTGGATAACATAGCAAGACCCCCACCTCTGCAAAAAATAGAAAAAATAAGCTGGGCATGGTGGCGCACATCTGTGGTCCCAGCTACTTAGGAGGCTGAGGCAGGAGGATGGCTTGAGCCCAGGAGTTCAAGGTTGCAGTGAGCTATGACTGTGCTACTGCATTCAGTCCAGGTGACAGAGTGAAACCTTGCCTTAAAAACACACCAAAAAAAAAGTTATTTTTTAAAAAAGGAGATGTGGAGTTCGAAACCAGCCTGAGCAAGAGCGAGACCCCATCTCTACCTAAAAATAGAAAGAAATTAATTGGCCAACTAAAAATATACAGAAAAAATTAGCCAGGCATGGTGGCACATGCCTGTAGTCTCAGCTACTCGCAAGGCTGAGGCAGGAGGATTGCTTGAGCCCAGGAATTTGAGGTTGCTGTGAACTAGGCTGACGTCATGGCACTCTAGCCCAGGCAACAGAGTGAGACTCTGTCTCAAAAAACAAACAAACAAAAAAAAAACACCCCTGCATGTTGAAAGATAATAAAGCCTAAAATTTAGAACTCATTTGATCTGAAAAAGCATGTCTTCTTATATTTGTTATTTTTCAAATATAATTTTAGTAGTTTAAGCCTCAATCAATTTTTAGATTTTAAATTCTATATATATTTCCTTAAAAATGAGTAGAATTATAAATATTACTTGATCTCATTATAAGAAGCAATTTAATAAAATTCTTACTTGAAAAACGCAATAAGGAGATTAACCATAATGATATACTGTACAAAGAGGTAGACTGCTTGAAGAAATGGAGTCAACCACGTCCCAGGACCACAGATATCATTAAGACTGGAATCGTTTGCACACACTTTAGAAAGAAAAAAAAAATTTTATAGTAATTCACCAGTAACTGCTATTAATCAGTGCTTATGCTTGCTGATTTTACTTGAAGTTTTGATTATTTATAAATCTGTTTCACGGATTCCAGCAAAAGCCTCTGGGCAGGCAGCCATAGGAACTCCGGCTTAAAAGTATTCTAACAGAAAGGATTTTGTGAGGAACGATGGGTGCTATCTGTTCCACCACTCTATTTCAGACAAGGGAAGTATATTTAGGTGTTGTGTTTACCCTTCAAGGCAGGGCGTAGCCTGAGGAGCATTAAGGAGGGTAAAATTTCTGGATCAGTCATACTATAATATTTCTGTAATAAAAGTATCTGAACCCTAAGAGTCATAGCAAACCCTGTGAATTTACAAACATTACTGAGCTTATAGTATGTCACAAAAGAAGGTTGAAAGATTAGCTAGATTAAAGTGTCTCTCAATTATACAGTGATTAGATGTGAATTCCTTGCTTTTCATTACCCCTACTTAAGACCATTCCTAGAGTCAGAACATAGCTGAATACAAATAAGGAAGGGAAGAGGCTTTAATACCCACCACAGTTATAAGGAATAAAGTAAAACTAACTTGGGTAGAGCAATGACTGGAATAATATTCATGAATTTGTGAGATATTCTATATAAATATTTATAATACATTTAGCACTTCGTGTTTGGTAATTGTTTTAAAATATATACACCATTGAAATTCTCATAATGGCTGTATCGTTGCTTTAACTAGCTTTACAGACAAATTGATGGTAAGGTCCTTTCACCCTTAAATAATCCTATGAATCTATTTCCATTCTATTCAGATTAGTTTGTGGAAGCAAATACCCAAAAAAGAGAACACAGGAAACTAAAAAACTATATCCAGTGCTTTGTAACAACTAGACAACTAGAGCCACATCATAAGAAAAACAGCAGACAATGAAAACCTGGACATGACACTGACCAGGAAGCCAATAAACACAAAATCTGACCAGGCTGGTAAAACATCACTATTTTAACCATCATCTGAGAACAACTCATGACCACAATCTTCTGTGTGGCCACCCACCAACCAAACTACAATCTTCTCACTACACGGACAGCCTTTGACCTTGTCACCCATAAACAGGTGGGGAGGCAGCAACACAGCGGGGAGGGAAAAGTGAAGAAAGAGAGAGAGAGAGAGAGAGAACTAACAAAATAAAGATTCTGTAACTCAGATATTGAGGTCAGTAGAAGAATATCCCTGAAAGCTGACGGCATGGTCTATATTCACAAGTTACCTAGGTTCATTAACTAAGACTATATACGAGTCAAAATGTGAATAGTTTCAAAACTGTGCAACAGACTTAATATTCTCTTTACAAACAGGATTGAGTAGGTGGGAGTTATCTCATTGATTAGCTTATCCAGAGAATAGGCTCACAAATTTTCTATAGCAACCTTGACAATCTGTCATTACCTAAAAATTCAACATGCTCCAAACTCTTCAAGATTCACACAGGATCATCATTTTGTCATTAACGTTGTGTTTGATTCCTCAATATCCAATCCATCCTGACTGGTCAAAGCTAATCATGGTAATCCCATCCCCCTTGCCTGTAACCATTTCAGAGATAGGCAAGCTGAAGCCAACTTGAGCTAAAGAGATGAAAGGACAGGTTCAACACGGGATTTCTGTGAAAGGAACTTTTTTCCTCTGAAGAGAACTGTGGATAAAGTGTCTCTTTCCTCCTGTTGCTAGTGACAGTCTTATAAGGGACACCTGTATGAATCTGATATCATGACTACAGAGTAGTGGGATGAAAAAGAACAAGGGTCCTTAGCTATTAATTAACCAACTCTAAAGACCACTCTACCTCTGAACTTCATTATGTGAGGTAATAAATGTCCTTATTGGGTAAGCCAATTTAGAACTGATTTCCATTACTCGTAGCTAAAAAAATTCTAAAATACTTTCTTTTTTCAATTTCTTTTTATGTTTCCTCTGGAGTTAACCAATGCCTTTGTGGGGGGTCTTAGGTTGGTAATAGTTTGACTTCCGAAAACATGCAATATTACAGTGATGCAATACTGACTTTAAAACACAAAATAATCAAAAGATGAATTTGTTAACATAAAATCCTTACCATCAATTTCATATGCATAAACTTCACCAAAAATCATCCAGTATGGATGAAAAACTATATCTTTAGCAAGAGTCCAAGATGGTGCTTCATGAGGATAAAGTATTGCTTTTCTGGGAACACCAAAACTAAGTAATACAAGAGCCATAATCACTACAATGTAGAACATATTGGCCACCTGTTAAAACAAAAAAGAACATTGCTAAAACACAAGGAAATTTAAACACTATGACAAATTTTCATCTTAAAATGTTTCTAATGTTCCAATAAATAAATAAATAGAATCTTTTGAGTTTCTTTTTATTCCTTTTTTTTTTTTAGAGACAGGATCTTGCTGTCACCCAGGCTAGAGTACAGTGGCATGATCATAGCTCACTGCAACCTCGATCTCATGGGCTCAAGAGATCCTCCTGCCTCAGTCTCCCAAAAAGCAAGGACTACAGGTGTAGTCCTTTGCCCACTTCACAGAAAAAGAGAAAATTTCCCACCTATCCCGAACCCTACCACAGTACCTTGTCCTGAGATGTGAAAACCTCCAGAGAGCCAAACAAAATGACAAACTAAATCATTAATATGGGTGTTGAAAAAATAAATGATACCAATGTCTGGGTAACAAATACTTTTCCAAGTCAGTTACTTTTTAATTCTTTAGTTTGAATAAAATTAAAAAAGAGCCTAATTGGGTCAGAATCTAATAAGTCATTGAAAAATAATTTTCACTGTTAAATCACAATGTAAATTTTGACATAATTATGCAGTAATTAAAAGAATTAAGTAAAATGCTAAAACAAAACTTTATTTCCCATCTACTTATTGAGGTATACAAGTTCTCCACATTTACATTTAAAAAAGCAAATGCTTTCTGACTCTAGCAATATGTAATATTCATCCATGATTAATAATTTGAGGAGAAAAACTCCAAGCACATCAAGAGACTACATTTACAATAAATACGTACTGTAATCTACTGTGAACTAACAATATTCTAATAAATCAATCTAAAAAATTATGACATTTTCATATATTTTTAAAATGAGCATGTGACAGAAGAAATGGAAGGCACGATATGAAAGGTAAGGGGACAATATGTAGTCTAGGCTGAATGAAGTAATTTTATGGGGGCATAAGGCTAGAAAGAGAAGTTGTGGAAATTGCTGAGAGTCTTAAAATGTCAATTCAAATGAAGAGTCTAGACTTGATCCTTCTTTAAATTTTGTTACATGGGCCAGTAAGTTTCCCTTTTAAATTTATATTAATAGTTAGGTCTTTGTGACTTGCAGAGTCCTAACACTCCCCAAGATTCTTATTTAAGTTTTCTTATTTGTACAATGGTCAAATAATGCTTTCATTTAAGAGGTATTATTATTGCATTTGAGAGGATTACTAAGAGAATTTATGTTTTCAATAAACAAAATCCTGGGTTAAAGGATTTTAAAAGGCAAAAAAATTCTTTAAAACATTATCACGCTATTTGATATACTCTGGAATACAAACACTTATCTGTATTTAAAGAAAAAGCCAAGTCAAATATTTAAAATAAAACCCAAATCTGTAGTGAAATAACCTAAATTATTCAGAGTCTGCAGCTGATGATTCATACAGATCTCTAGATTTCACACTTTCTCACATAAAGGCTGACAACCTTCCTTACACTTTATCTAATTTAATTAAAAATATTCAAATGTTTCGTTCACTCATATCTAAAATGAGGATTCTTAGCTTGAATGTATAATGTATACAGAATGAGTGGGAGAAGTTTAACATTTACCATGTAATTTTCATTAGTCTGATCTCTAATAAAGATATAAAATGTAAGGAAGGCTTCTTTTTTTAAATTTTTTTGTATCTTTAAGCTTTTCAAAGCTGTCTCCTCTGCTTAGAAATTTCCTGCTCAGGAAAAAAAATCCTATATATTTTCTAAACTTTTTTGAAATGCCATATTCTTTGTGAAAGCCTTCATGACAGAATTAGCTACTGGCTCTTGTCTTCACACAATAGTTTATCGTATTTTTCAACAGCTGTCTGTTCACATGTCTGTCTTGCGGGTGCAATTATTGAGTTCCATGAGGATCTGCACTACATCCTGTTCATCTCTGTAGTCCCAGCTTAGTGTAACCCTTAGCATATAAAAGATACACAAAGAGAAAAGAAAGAATGTTCGAACGTTAACCGTTATGAAAGGTTTGAAGTGGGTGTAAAGGAAAGATGGCACTAACAGAAAACAGACAATGATGGGATAAATGACTGGTTAACAAGGGGAAACATGTACTGGTAGAGGATAGTTCTAAAGAAAATCACAAATAAAGAAGAAAATGAAATTCTCAAGCTCCCTATAACTGGGATGGGAGGGTAAGTAGATCTGAAATAAGAATAAGATGGAAACCCAGATAGCTCTGCTTTCTCATGGCTCCCTCTACTTTTCTCATCTCCATCCTTTATTATGGCTGTTCACTTCAATACTTCCTGCACCTCCCATTTACACTACCATTACATTAACCTGATACCCTAAGTCACTAAATAATCTGGTAAGCAATAAGAGCTGGTGTGCCTTTTAGCATACTAAAAAGTTAGGCTCAAACCAATTGTTTCCAAAAAACCTTAACTTCCCCACACTTCCTTGAAATGCCGTAAGAATGACAAAATGGATAAATAATGAGTACTTGATGTGACAAATAGTGAACCAGTAATTCCTAACTGGGAGGAAAAAGCCACATTCTCCTGGAGGGGAAATTTGTACTAGGACAAAGCAAATACAGTAACAAAACTTTATATTTAGAAAACTTAAAACCTGTTTTCATGACACAAAGATAATCTTTGTGAGTTTAGTGGGACAGTCCAGAAGATAGATTTAATTTTGAAGATGGTGACTTTCTAAGATTAAGGGAGTTTCAGAACCTCTAATAGATTTTTATATTTATAAAAATGAGACAAATATTTAAAAATAATTGAGAAACAGCATACATTTGTCTATTTTGATAAAACTATTATATATTCATGTGAAGTTTCACACAAATAACACATGCATTCACATATATCTTAAAGGATAGAAGGATATATCAAACTGTTAATAGCGAATGTCTCTAAATGTAGAGACATACAGTTTGTATGTATTTGCTAACGTTTTCTAGAATGAACAGAAATTTTAGGGTAAGGAAAGAAAAGTTACTTTTACAAAAGCAATAGCTCTATTATAAATTTTGCCTTTTTCACCCCTGAAAACCAAATGCAATCCATGGCAGGAGTAGGCCTAATATATTTTAGCTTTTTCAGTTCAGTATATAAAAAAATTACACATTAAACTTAACATCTAGATTTATAAAAATAAAACCTGCCACTTAGATAAGCCTATGGAAAACAGCAAAATATTGGGCATATTATATGAGGAAAAGATTGGGCATTCTGGATGCAATTTTTAAAAAGAGTCTGGATCAGTAAAGACAGGAGGGGAAAGTTATCTAAAGACATAAACCAGAGATAGTATTTGTTTAGCTAGCACTATCTTATGAAGAACATTAATAATGGGACAAGATGGGTGTAGGGAGTTGGGGTTGAGCATGAGAAACTCCTGTGCAACTTTTTCAGACTGTTGCCACCAGCTGAAAATCTTAATGAACAATCTGACCAGCTGCTTTCAATATCCATACATTGCAGAGTCACTCCAGAATGAGTAAGAAAGGGCAAGAAAATGCCAACTTATTCCTCTTATGGCAAAGAAAAATCAGATCTGAGTGGGGGTACCTCTTCAACGGTTTTCCTATATTTTTATTCTCTAAAAAAGTTCAGATTGTCCATCTTTCAATGTCCTGTATAACCCAGGCTACACTCTGGCTATCCAATTTGACTGCCAACTAACTCTTCCTTATCATAATTGAAATTCCAGTCAGGCTGTGCCTTTTTACTCACATTTATCTTAAACTTTCAAAGAACAGCTCACATCCTATTGCTTATATCTATATCTATATCTATATCTATATCTATATATATATATATATATACAAAAAGCCTCCACAGAATATCACCTTTCCATGAACCTCTCTATCCCCTACTCATTAATTTAATCAATAAACTGTATTGATAGATAAAATCCCACACTATTTCGAAAAATATTTCATATAGGACAAACTCCTTAAGTTACATTATAAGATTTTTTTAAAAAACTACAAAATTGGTAAAGGAGTTTCATAAACTTCAGAGGAAACATTCTAACACTTGCTGTACTGTCTTGCACAGCAGTGAATAATAAACAGTAAAAACTACTCGGTGGCCGGGTGCAGTGGCTCACGCCTGCAATCCTAGCACTGTGAGAGGCCAAGGTGGGATGATCCCTTCAGGTCAGGAGTTCAAGACCAGCCTGAGGAAGAGCGAGACACTGTCTCTACAAAAAATAAAAATAAAAAAATTAGCAGGGTGTAGTGGTACATACCTGTAGTCCCAGCTACTTGGGGAGCTGAGGCAGGAGGATTGCTTGAGCCTAGGAATTTGAGGTTAGAGTGAGCTAGGCTTATGCCTCGGCACTCTAGCCCAGGTGACAGAGTGAGATTCTGTCTCAAAACAAAAACCCACAAAAAATCCCTACTTAGTGAACAATTATAATTTTTAAAATGTATAGCCTGTTGCTAAGTATATAAAAATAAGAAAAAAATCTTAAGAATAAAACTACCAAAATAAGTGAATGTCTGGCATTTTTATGGTTTTTTTTTTCCTTCTTGTAATGGCTTTATCCACCCAACTAAGAAATATTTACTAAGGAGAATCTAGTGACAGGCACTGTGGTAAGTACTAGAACTACAAAGGTGACCAAAACTAGAAAAGGTTCCTACTCTAAGGAGTTTAGTGTCTAGAAGAAAAGATAAATAATCCAATAAGAATGTAGTTTACAACAGTTAGATTCATTTGATATATTCACATACAAAAACTAAAGTTACAGACACAGAGATAAATATTCTGAAGGAAAGGAACATGGGTTCCAGAAGGGTATATATCAAATAAACTTGACCTAGCTAGAAAGGACCAAAAAGGCCACCCTGAAAAAAAAAAATCATGATGAGGCTAACATCTGAAGGATAAACAGGTTAAATTAGTCAAAAAAGCTAAGAGTATGAGTGTAGATGATGGGTGTCACTCCAGGCAGAAGGAAGAACATAAGCTATGGTACTCAGGGAGGGGCTGTACTAAAGCAAATTTTTAAAGGCATGTGTGACTAGAGCACAAATAAGAGATCAAGAATGATGGAGATGAGGCTTAAAAGGAAAGCAAGGAAGATGTTACCATTGGAGGAAACAAGATAAAGGGTACATGGGCTCTCCCTTTACTTCTTACAACTGCATGTGAATCTATAATTATCTCAAAACTAAAAGTCAAAGAAAAAGAAGGAAGGGAGAGGGGAAGGGAGGGGAGAGCAACAGCCAAACTGGCCAGGGCCTGTAGGTTTAATTAAGTACACTAATCTGTTGGAGCAATGCAAAAAAAATGTTTTAAGATGGAGAAGTGACATGTTCAGATTTGCATTTTCAGATAATCATTCTAGCTATAATACAGACTCAAGATAGATCAGAGTGGTTGTGAGGAAACAGATTATTAGACTACTACAGGCGTCAGATAATGGTGCATTGGTTTAGGATAGCAGCAGTATGAATGGAAATATACAAACTTGGAGGTAACAAGTTTGCATTTTTTATTCTGATGCCAAATACTAGTAAGTGGCATTTAAAAATTAAAGCATTTCTAATCCTAGCACTCTGGGAGGCCGAGGCGAGTGGATCACTCAAGGTCAGGAGTTTGAAACCAGCCTGAGCAAGAGCGAGACCCCATCTCTACTAAAAACAGAAAGAAATTAATTGGCCAACTAGAAATATATATAAAAAATTAGCCGGCATGGTGGTGCATGCCTGTAGTTCCAGCTACTCAGCAGGCTGAGGCAGGAGGATCACCTGAGCCCAGGAGTTTGAGGTTGCTGTGAGCTAGGCTGATGCCACGGCACTGTAGCCCAGGCAACAGAGTGAGACTGTCTTAAAAAAAATAAAAATAAAAAATAAAAAAATTGCCAGGCGTGGTGGCTCACGCCTGTAATCCTAGCACTCTGGGAGGCCGAGGCAGGTGGATCGCTCAAGGTCAGGAGTTCGAAACCAGCCTGACCAAGAACGAGACCTCGTCTCTACTATAAATAGAAATAAATTAATTGGCCAACTAAAAATATATAGAAAAAATTAGCCAGGCATGGTGGCGCATGCCTGTAGTCCCAGCTACCTGGGAGGCTGAGGCTTGATCCCAGGAGTTCGAGGTTGCTGTGAGCTAAGCTGATGCCATGGCACTCACTCTAGCCTGGGCAACAGAGTGAGACTCTGTCTCAAAAATAAATAAATAAATTAATAAATTAATTAATTAAAATTAAAGCATTTTAAGATAACACAAACAAAATATGATTTTCAGAACTTTATCCCATCAAATGTTTTTCTTCAAAAGCTAATAAAATATCCTTAAGGAATGGTAGTTTGGAATACGAGAAAAATAAACCTGAAATAACAGACATTCATTGGTTCAACTAAAACTACGTTAAAAATACATTTTTATGATTTTTAAGAAAAAATTATCAATAAGCCCATGAGTATTACCAGACATCTGTCAACTTACCATTTTTCCAATCATCATTACATAAGGTCCTGCCTGTTGATTTACAGCTAGAAAATCTAGCAAACGCACATACCAAAATATTATGTTTAGACAGTAAATTAATCTTCCAGCCACAAAAACATGATTAGCATATGCATTTTCAAAGTTCCATTTTGCTCCAAATCTTAGTCCAAATCCAATGAAGAAAGAAATTATGGCAATTGTATCGCTGATATTGAAGTAATCACTAAACCACACTTTAATCTTCTGGTTTATTTTCCCAGCTTCAGACATAAAGATCTAAAGGTTTAACAAGAACAAAAAAAGGTTTTATCAATTTCTTCCATTTCTTCCTATTAAAACATATACAGCATTCAATTATATTGCAAAATTTAGATATTATTTAACGTTTCAAAATGCTTCTAATCTATTATCTCATCATTTGATGATGCTTTTGATCACCAAAACATTAAGATAGCAAAGATAGATACTCATAAATAAATGGCCTGCCCAAACAAGACCATCCAACTAAAAAGCTGAAAACCTTAGATTACAACAACCTGGAAACTAAAATACTACTGAAAAGTATTTTAGTTCCAATTAAAGCAACACACCTGGACATCCTGGTAGTATGTAGCAAAGATGCTTTCTTCGCAGAAAGTATGTAATTCAGTGGTTTAAGTAGCTGTATTTATCTAACTTATTTAAAACCTACACCTCTTCTCTTGAATACAAGAATTTTTGGAAATATCTTTTGGGAGGTATGGTAATACATTCACAGCTTCAAAAATCAGTGTATCATAAATACTGAAAAGCCTCTCTCACTCTTCGTCCTTAGCCAATTAACTACCCTTCCTATTAGAGGCAACCGCTATTATTACTATCTCATAAACCCTTGCAGAACTATTATGAATAGTTTTAAAAATGCTTTGCAACTTGCTTTTATCATTTAACAAATCAATTTTTTCAAATATGTTGGTAAAACAACAGATTTCATGAACATATAGACCACAGCACTCAGAGGGATTTCAAATGCATAATAAGCTATTTAATAAGATAAATTTTTATGATATCTAAGTGGGAAGGAAGTAAAATGCCTTCTAATTATTTTTGCAATTTCCTGTATTCTATAAATGTAAAGCAGAGGCATGAAGTAATTCAGAAGTATTTATGCATGTGTATTATTTATCTAAGGAAAAAATATTGTTTTCTTTAAAATCAAGCTGTTAGAAAATTTATAATTTAAACTGAGTACTTTAATACACAGGGATATAAATCTAAAAGGCAATTCAGTGGGTAACACAGTACATTTTAGTGGGAAATACAATATATAAGCAAGTAAATATCTTTTTATAATTTACCTACTCAATTGGCTGATTTTACATTTAATACTTTTTGAAGAGTGACTGAAAGCATGCATATGAATGTTGAGGAAATTTTAAAAATCTAGGCTATGTTTCTGAGACAAATCATTATATTTGTAATGGCCAAAAAGTAAACAGCATACTCATTGATTTCTATTCTTGTGTCATTATTTTTAGAATAGCAGAAATAAACATTTTCTACACTTCTATTATGTCATCACTCAGTCACTCATTGAAATTACAAATAATGTGCACACACAGCCACATACACACCCAAAACAAAACAAAAAATCTTCCATGTATGCAGTAAGTTACCAGTAGGAAAAATTAAAGACATACCTCACGGACCTTCTCAATGGCATAGGTAAAAATATAAGCAATAACAATCCATTCTTGAACTGAAGGTAACCGTTCCATTTGTACAAGAACCACAAATGTATAAAGCATCAGAAATCCTAAATATGCCAACTAATAAAAAATTAATAAAAGTTATGTAAATAAAATTGGTTATAAAACTTTTTATTATGTACATTTAAGCATACACAAAAATGAACATTTGTGAATTATCCCCAGGTTCAATCATTAAAATAGTTTAGATGTCTCTTCTTCAGTGCAAATATTGCAATTGTCAAAGTACAGTCCCCAGAGTAAAAATGTGTTGTTTTAGAACCTTGTCAACCTTTTAGAACTTCCCACAGAATTTTATAATTAGATTTATGTTCTTAGCATAGTCCATACAATTCGTTCAACATATACTATACCTAGAGTATCATAATTCACTAAAATTACTGCAGACATTCACCACCAAAATCACAAACTTTTTGTTTCCTTCCTCTCCCAGCCAAATAGTATTCCTAAGAAAGAGAACTGGTATTTTCCTAGCTCCCAGTCACTGAAGTTGAATCCCAAGAAAGGGAAACAGATGTGAAGAAGTTTTGCCCTAGGTAAGGGAACAGCCCACCTTTGATACTCTTTACAAAAAGAGTTATAGGTAAGTGATAAGGTCTATGCATAATAACACTTGAAGATTCATTTCATTTCAGAGAAAAACCTACACTCATTGACCTTTGAAAATTATGGCTAAGAATCCTCTCATCTCTCTCCTTGCCTCTACCAGTCCTAGAACAAGTCATATCCTTGATTTAAGCTACAGCAGGCTAGGGAAGTAAACTGCAATAAGGAAAGAAAAGAAAAATTCCTTCAGCTACCTGTGATGGCTGTTTTAAAGTAGTAGTTCAAATTAATGCAAATGTAAGAAACCTACACTTATTTCCATTGGTAGGGACAGAATTTGGAAATTAGATCATACAATTGAGATTCGTAGTACCAACATCAAAACAGGGAGGAACAAGAAAATTTTCACACTGAGAAGTAAGGAAATGTAATAAATTTAGTCTCAGGTTAACGGTCGTGTGTGGGGGAGAAAGCAATGGTTGGAGGAACAAATTCTCAAATGTTCACCTTAGCACAAAGCCATTTGCATATTTTAGCAATTCAAAAAAATACTTGATATTGATGAAAATGATTAAAAAAAATAAAAAACACCTTAAGGGTTTTCCTGGGAAGGGGACTAAGACCTCATTCACATAGCCCCTGGTTAAAAGCATGTGTTTCTTCAGGTGAAGGACAGCGACAGCAGCAAGATAGCCTACTAGAAGTTCCTAGAGGTCATCCCCCTAAAAAAACCACCAAAATAACAAATGATAACTATATTCAATGAAAATAAGGTGAGTCTATCCATCTATGGCCATATGCTCTTTAATCTGCTAGTAAAATCCATTTTTCCATATAGCAAGAGAAAAGCCAATTATATATGGCAGGTAATCAAGCATACACTCTAATATGATTAAGAAACAAACCACAGATAAACAAAATCATATGAATGATCTGGATTACTCGTTATTATCTTCAATTAACACTGCAAACTGCTGGGCATGGTGGTTTACACCTGTAATCCTAGCACTTTGAGGGGCAGGGGTCACCTGAGGCCTGGAGCTCAAGACTAGCCTAAGCAACATAGCAAAATCAAAAAAAAAAAAAAAAAATTAGCCAGGCACAGTAGCACGCACCTACAGTCCCAGCTACTCTGCTCTGAAGGCTGATGTAGGAAGATCCCTTGAGCTCAGGAGTTTGAGGCTGCAGTCTAGCCCTGGCAACACAGCAAGACCCTGTCCCCAAAAAATTTTTTAAAAAACCCAAAAACCAAAAAAAATCCAAAAAACCCACAACACTGCAAACAGGTTTATTTCTAGGCTTTTATCTGCAAAACCCTAAGACACAAAGAAATTATATTAATTGCATATCGGGTTCTTTTGCTTAAATCTTTCACCATCATTTTTAGTAGATGATTCATGTTACTCACAAAGGCTTTTGGTTACCACATAGCTGGTAAGTAAATTTTTAGTTCTAATTAGAACTAAAATTTGTTAGAGTTTATCATTCTAGATGTTGGCAATTTGGATGAAACAAAGGAAACAGTGCTCTTTTAAAATGTGAATGTCTATTCAATGATCTAAGTTACATCAAGATTATTATGGACTCTAGACCAAAGGTCCCCTAAAACCTGTCTTTTAAAAACATCACGCTCATGCAAATTTAAAAACATACCGTGTTAAACCAGAACTTTACAATTGGTGCATGATAAAAGGCATAGAACTTTCGTGTGATTGGAAGCTTTTTTGATTTTATTTGTATCTCCATTTCATTCTTTCCTTCATTATTGTCCAAAATCCTTACTTCTTTAAACACTTCCTAAAATAAAAAATGTATTTTTACTGTACACCTATTCACAACAAATTTATATTTACTTTAAATTTTTTTCTCCTTACCATGGGGATCTCTTCTGTTATGTTTTGAAAGTTGTTTTCACTATCTTCCATTGTCATCTGATGAGCATCCTGAGATTGTGGGATATGTGACATTTCAGCCTTGGTTTTATATTCTAACATTAATATCGCCGGTGGAACTAAAATACTTAGTATGACCTGAAGTTTTTAGAAAAATATAAGTTTGCATTATATATTAATGACCTTTAGGAATATGATAAAAACAATAAAAAGATATTAAATAACTTATGATTATTAGTTAGCCATTTGGCCCTTAATAGCATAGGGGAAAAATAAAAGATTGATTTTTTACTTACATATTATACTTAAAGAGGCCCAGGTTGGATTGTTTTAAAAAGTAACAAAACATTTGACTATTATAATAAAGGTGTAGAATAGATTGAATTATTATAGACTTGTACTTTAAACAAAATCAGATTACAATTTGTTCAGATTACAAAATCCAAGCCTTATAAAGATGCTGTGTGCTTAATTTTATCCTAAATCTCTCTGCAAGTGTTCCATGTCATAACATGATTACTCAGCTTGTGCCTCTATAAACAAAAAGGTTTATTTCTAAAATTTCACATATTACTTGCAAAATTCTGAAGCATGAAGAAATTATAATTGTGTAGCAGGGTTTCTATTGGTTATTCTTCCACTATTATTTTTAGTAGATGGATTAGTATTTGTTATCTCTTACAATGGCTTATAGTTAAACCACTTGCCTGATTTCTGCCTTCTACATTTCTGTACCTTATTTAAAAGATATAAGAGAATGAAAAGGGAAGTTTAAAGCAATATCTATCACTATGACAACAATGAAAGTACCAGCCATATTACCCAAATTCTTAACCATAAAAACTGGGCATATGGATATACTTATCCATAAGTATAAACTGGGTATATGGATATACTCATCCAATATACTTCAAGTAACTTAAAAGTAACAGATTATTAAATTAGTAGATAGGTCTTGAATTTTAAAATTTGGGAATCACCATTTCATAAAGCAGTAACTTTTTTTCATGCCTGCTCAGAGCTTGCAATCTACAATACTTCCCATTTGCTGCCCTCATACTTCTGGTTTAGAGAGGGCAACAATCATTATAAACACCTGAAAAAAAATTCTCAAGAGTAAAGAAGGAAAAAGGAGCCCATTATGCCACTTGGGATATAATGCCAATCACCCCTTCCCCTCCTGCCCAATCCCCACATCACTCTCACAAATCATGGCATTTTACTAGACACCTAGATTCTAGACTAATGCCTCTGTTCTCTTTATCTAATCACACACTTTATATCAAATTATTTCTAAGATATACCTTGTACCAGGAATTTTTCCTCATATTTAGCCTTCCCATCCACATATCAGATAATAACATTTGTGTACAGGTGTGGGCTACAAAAGGTCTAAGTCTTGAAGAAACTGCTAACTTAAGGCAGGTGGAATTACTCCAGTTTTTCAGTTCATAAGTGAGCAATTTCATAGCCATGGTTTCATCTTGTCTGAAGGATTGTTCTAGTAATTCAACTGCCAATTGACCAAAATCACTATAAAAAGATAAAAGCCAAAATACATTCAGTTTAACAACTTGCAGTTTTTAACCACTATTCTTAAATTCATTTGATAATACTTCCCAGTTTTTAATATTTTCAAACTTATGGAATTGTGAGGCATTAGAATCATAGTAACTCTGTTTTCAGACATCTAAATCCATGTAGAAACCACAAAATATTAAAGTATGTCACATTAAGCACAAGACTGAAAAGGTGAATCCAGACCACTTTCTCCTGGAAATAAAACTAGAAATACAACTACAATCTCCCAGGAAACCAAAAGTGACAATGTTCAGCACTTTGTTCAAAAAAGTCTCTACATAGTATTTCAAACATAGGAAAGGGTTGTTTGTTACCTGGTAGAGAAGAACAATGTAACTAGGGACTAACCTAATCATGAGAAACATCTGAATCTTGAATCCCCACTAAGTAATCACAGGGCTTCAAAAATTTCATTAGCAAATGAAATTTTTCTTCATCTAATTGCTACTCTGTGCAATTATTAAGATGATTTCTGGCACTTCTTCTTTCTCACTGAAATACTTAACTCTTGAATGGCAAATATAATAATAACCTCTTTCACATACATAGAAAAGTTTCATTCTGAATTCTTAAAAATATGCTATATTAAAAATAATATTCCCTTAATTGTACCAATAAAATTATACATCTATATCCCCATTAAGCACATGGCACTATAGCACCTAATCAAACACTATTTTGCATTTTTAAAGTGTTTTCAAATGATAAAATATCACTTACTTGGAATATTGCTTCAGTTCTTCTGAAGTATCATCTACCAGGTCACTCTGCTTTGCTTCATATGCCATTGAACGATAGATTTTACAGGCAACTAATGCTTTAGCCATTGATTCTTCACCATGCTGCCATAAAAAACGGGCCATGACCTGCCTCTTCATAAGGCAAGCCCAAATTAACAGTTCATTAAGTGGATAAGGAAAGCGCTTGGTTTCTGGATCATCAATATCTACAATTTCATCTTTGGTTCTCTTCTTCTTTCCTTCTTCCATAGCTGTATCAATCTTCAAGGGAAAATAAATGTTATAAGGCTCATCACATACAATCAGGCAGTATGACGTTCATGTTAGTGAAAATTTTTATAAAATATCCTTTACACAATTCTTCAACTTCATATAACTGCACATGACAGTATAAACATGTAAATATGATTTTTATTACCACTCATAATTCATTTTATAAAAATGCCATTTCAACAAAACTGTCAGTTGTCCAATATTAAAGAAAGGGCTTAAATATTAATATTTCAACTAATATCTGATAGGCACAATTTTAATAAAGTAAAAGTCTCATACATGTTCTTAAGTAAAAAATGGAATAAAAGGAGTCAAACATTTATCAAAACATTTCATAAATTTGGTTACAAATATGACAAACTTAATAGTATCATTAACTTACTTACAATGAATATTTCTGTATATAGGAAAATGAAGAGTCCAAGATATAATATATACAAAAACAAAAAATAATTCTTACTAAAACAAGTATTTTGTTTAATAACACTAGAAAGAACAAAATAAAAATCCAGAAAGGATAATATTTAAATAAATATACCTTTGGTCGGTAGGGCTGTGCTGTCTTAATGAAATGATTATGTCTCATTTTTTCCTTTTTATCTGCCCTGTTGCCAAAAGATTCATGACTCTTTCTCAACTGAGGAGTGCTGCTGGAGGTGTTTCGCCCAGATCTCTGAAAATGAGATCCTATTAGCTTTTACACATTTAAATATGCTGACATTTTACAAATATTCAAAAATCCACATATGTATACAAATGTGTTTGTGTGCACAGAAAGTATGACCGGTTTACAATTTCAATTACAAAATATTTCTGTTATTCTTAGTTGAAAATCTCATATTTTAAGACAATGTTACATTCACCCTTCTATGTAACTAAATTTTTTATTCCCCTCCCCCCGTAACTAATTCTTAATGTTTAAAGTGCATGAGTTAACTTAAAAGCATATATATAGATTCCCTCCAAATTTTACGTACCCGATTATTTCCACCAAGACTATTATATATTAATCGAAAACGTTTCCTAGTGTAGGTGCATCTGTAGGTTCCTCCCATGAGATATTCAATAACAAGTCCTATATCAATTAGAGTGATCTTATATCCTGGAGGAAGATTTCCCTGGAAACAAAACATTAGTTTTAAATAGACAGGACAGTTATTTCTCAATATTGTCATGCCACACCTAGGAATAAGCCTACTCTCCAAAATGACAAATGTTTGTTATAAGAAGTGAGTGTTGCAGCAGCTATCTTTACAGGAGAAGGGATTGACTTGTTTCTCCATTTCCTTTTGTAAGAAGAGGGGATTCTGAAATTTGGAGGTCTCAAAGGTGTGGCTTGGGACAGGAGTACAACCTAAAGCAGGAAGATAATTTGATCTCTCCACTGGCCTAATACTTCACACTTAGAGGCACTAGAACTGCTAAAAAGCCAACTATTTCATTTTCATTCTGGTACATATCACAAAATACATTTTCCTACAAAAATAATGCTATAACTGTTAATTATTTTTCCAGATTGGCACATAAATACATATTTTTTACCCAAAATTGTACTGGCTATATTATAAGTTACACAAGTTTTTATAGTCTTCTCTAGGACTTAATTACCACTTGTAACATCGCTTAAAGCAGCGGTCCCCAACTTTTTTAACACCAGGGACTGGTTTCGTGGAAGACAGTTTTTCGAAGCAGAGCAAGGGAGGGAAAGCGCCACCACCTCAGCTCCACCTGAGATCATCAGGCGTTGGATTCTCATGGGGAGCATACAAACTGGATCCCTCAGTGCAGTTTGCAGTGGGGTTCCCTATGAAGGTCTGATGCTGCTCTGATCTGGTGGGGGGCGGGGCTTGGGCGGTGATGCAAGCAGTGGGGAGCGGCTGTGGGTGCAGGTGGGCTTCACTTGCATCCTGCTCTGTGGCTCCATTCTTGGAGACCTGCGGTTTAAAACTTAAGACTTCGTTTTCTAAGGGCAACAATTTACAAATGAACTTTTGGAACATAAGCCATTTGTGAGTTTTGAAAGACTGCCTATATCGGAATTTAAAAACTGGTTAATCTTATTAAATAATCTTAAAGGGGTTAATCATCAGATCATTTATACGTATTAACTAATTCTGCCCTCCTACCATCACCATTCTTTCCATTTTCCTGATTATAATTTCATGAACTTAGTACTGTCTTAAATATTTAATATTTTTAATATTTGTTTCATGTGCAAAATTTCTAATTTCTAGACAGCTACAGTCTTTGAATCTCTAGTTTGAAAATTAATCAAAATATATATTTCCATCTTAAATAAAAGGTTTTCATTTTAACTCAAGCAACCTCAAAATACGCTTTATGATTGAGAAAGTCATCTATGACATTCTCCGATATTATTTTTTTTAAAACCTGACAAATGCCATTCTAATAGAAGCCTATTTGAATGAGAAATATTTAAATTAAGGAAAACAATGTGAATTATCTAAAATGTCATAGTGACCTATTTCTCAAACTACACTGAGAACTCTTACAAAACTCAAGTTATTAATATGAATCAGAAAATATTCAATTACTGCCTTTATTTCAGGATTTATCACTTATGGAAACGAAAAAATTGGGCTTATTATTATAGCCACTAATGTAACAACAGTTAATATATACAAACCCTCATATTTGTTTCCAGAATTAACTACCATAATTCTTTCTGCTGACCCATATAAGTAAACCACAATTAATGCAAATGCATCTTAGAAAGTTCTGGTCAAGAAGTCTCCCCAATTATTCAAGGTTTCTAGTTTAGTATTAAATAACAAAATGCAAATGCAGAAAATGAAAACATTCCAGCTCTTGGGGAACTCACTAAAGAAAAAAAAAAGGAAACAGAAAATGACATTTCTGTTTTAAGTTTTTAATAATGCACTCACATTTAGTACCAAGTAAAAGTTCAAACAAAGAATTCCAAACAGAAAGCATTTTAAGTTCATACTTAGAAAATATGTTGATCAAATATAGGCACCATTACATCAAAGAAAATAAAACTATCCAATACCAATAATTTAAATGGCTATAAAATAAAAGTGTTGATAAATGTTTAAAACTATTCCCAAAGAAACCCAACAGGAAAGAATAGGAATAAGAGTGCATCAATTTAGTCACCAAAGAATAGCTTCACACCATATGACAGTGTCACTACCAATGCTAGATATTTTTAAAAGGTGAGAGAGAGGCTGGGTGCAGTGGCTCATGCCCGTAACCCTAGCATTCTGGGAGACTGAGGCGGGAGGATCACTTGAGCTCAGGAGTTCGAGACCATCCTGAGCAAGAGGGAGACTCAGTCTGTACTAAAAAAAAAAAAAAAAAAAAATAGAAAAAAATTAGTCCAGCGTGAGCTACTCCCAGCTACTTGGGAGGCTAAGGCAGGAGGATCACTTGAGTCCAGGAATTTGAGGTTGCTGTGAGCTAAGCTGACTCCACAGCACTCTAGCCTAGGAGACAGAGTGAGACTGTTTCAATTAAAAAAAAAAAAAGTGGGGGGAAAGACAGCACTTCAGCATTTTTACTGGCAAAGTCTGCCTTTAAGATCACCACCCAGTGTTTCCCTCAATTTCCTTATTCTACATCTTTTACACTGTAACAAATTTCTATAAAACACAGAGAATGAAAACACATTGTATCACTGTTCTTCCATTTAGGGACCAGGGAGCTTTATAAAATGCATTACATTCTATCTATCTTGGATGACTAGAAGCTCAGGAAACTTGGCCTGAATTTCATAACCTTTCCTTTTTCTTGATTTCTGATACATTATGCTCTTTACTTCTCTTACCACATATTAGCCCTTATTTTATCTTGTTCTAAAAACTGCCGTTTTATTGCTGTTTTTAAAATGTATCTATATGCTTTTTTTGGAAACAGATAAAGTAGAAATGACTTCTTAAAAATGCCCTTTTACAAAAACAAAGATAATTTCTTACCTGTTTGACATCTCGAACTAGATGAAATAGCATTGGATTTGTTGGACCTTGTTTCTTTAGGGGGAAAAAAAAAAGTAGGGCAAACTTTTATTTTTCTTCTAAACTAACTTATTGAACAGAGAATATTGAGCATTAAATAAACAACATAGCATAACTTAGACAATTTCCCATTTTGTAACTCACAGCAGTAGTCCCCAACCTTTTTGGCATCAGGGACCAGTTTCATGGGAGACAATATTTCCACGGACAGAGTAAGGGGATGATTTCGGGATGATTCAAGCATATTACATTTATGATACAGTCAAACCTCTCTGCTAATGATAATCTGTGTTTACAGCTGCCCCCCAGTGCTAGCATCACTGCCTCAGCTCTACCTCAGACCATCAGGCATTAAATTCTCATAAAGAGCACGCAACCAGGCCGGGTGTGGTGGCTCACGCCTGTAATCTTAGCACTATGGGAGGCCGAGGCAGGCGGATCGCTCAAGGTCAGGAGTTCGAAACCAGCCTGAGCAAGAGCGAGACCCTGTTTCTACTAAAAATAGAAAGAAATTAATTGGCCGACTAAAAATACATAGAAAAAATTAGCTGGGCATGGTGGCACATGCCTGTAGTCCCAGCCACTTGGGAGGCTGAGGCAGGATTGCTTGAGCCCAGGAGTTTGAGGTTGCTGTGAGCTAGGCTGACGCCACGGCACTCACTGTAGCCCGGGCAACAGAGCGAGACTGTATAAAAAAAAAAAAAAAAAAAAAAAAAAAAGAGCACGCAACCTAGATACCTCAC
>CAUYRT010017542.1:0-58281 GCA_963574885.1 Lepilemur ruficaudatus | reverse complement strand
ATTTATAATAAAATAATTATGAAGTGTTCAATAAATCAAACAAACAAAAACGTGGCCGTCTTCACCCCGTGTCTCTTCACCTTGTCTTCCCTCTGTGCATGGGTCTGTGTCCAAATCCTCCCTCCTTATAAGGGCACTAGTCATCCTGGCTTAGGGCCCACCCTCACCATGTCCTCTTAACTTGATTATATTTCTAAAGACCCTAGCTCCAGCGAAGGTCACTTTCTCAGCTACTAGGGGTTAGGAATTCGATATATCTTTTTGGGGAGACACAATTCAACCCAGAACATTGACCACCCACTGTGACCTCCTGTAAAGCTCATTATCATTCTGTTCTAAACAAATCTGACATTTGAGCCAGAAATCTGTTACCCCATAACTTCTCCCATGGGCCGTGAGGGGCAGTGGAGAAGGCACACGTTTTGGTGAGAGAAGGCCAGAATTTAGCCCTGGGTTTACTTTAACAACATGACCTTGGAGAGCACCTTTAAATCTCTCTGGGCCTCATCTTCCTTACCTTTGAATTACAGTAACATGTTACAGGGATGTTGTGAAGCTCTAATAAGATGCTGTGTGTGCAGAATGCTTTTTAAGGTGCCATCTGAATGTTCCATTGCAAGTTTCTTCAAAACGACTCTGCACAGGGGTGATGGCACGGACGTCGAGGCCAGTCTGCCAGGCTGACCACCCAGCTCTGCTGCTTACTGGCTGTGTGACCTTGGAAAGTTGCTTCCCTTCTCTGTGGCGTCCCATAAAATGAACTATTAACAGCACCTCTTTTCAGAGCTTATAGTGAAGAATAAATGGGTATGATCTTCGACAAGCATTTAGAAACTACCTGGTACACGATGCGTACAAGATTATATAAGTCTTGGCTATTTTTATCAAGGGTGGGGCCGTGGTTTAGTGTCCTGTGTGCAATTCCATCCCAGTTTCTGGAGGAGAGCAGATGTTCCAAAACTGTCTGGCGGATAAATAAAGGAACGGAGACATGCCACTTCCACCCTCGGGGACACAGACAAGCTCTACACCTCTTCCATGCAACTCTGTCAACTTACCCTTCCCCAGCCAGTGCATAAATGGCCCTGCCATGGTGCAAGACGCTGCACCCTCCACCTTCCCAGGCTGTTTATTCTTGGGGAAGTGCAGCTTCCGCCTGCTGCAGTTCAGGTCTGCAGGCCATTCCCAAGCCGTCCATACGGTCCCTGACTTAAGATGGCTGGATTTACAATTTTATTTGACTTTTAGTGCAAAAGCGATACACATGCAGTACACTCCTCAACTCAAGATGGGGTTACATGGGATAAACGCATCATAAATTGAAAATACTGTAAGCTTAAAACGTGCTTTCACCATAGGGTATTTTCCATTTACCGTGGGTTTATCGGAACATAACTCCAATGTAAGTCCAGGAGTGTCTGTAATCCGAGCCAGTCTGAGAGGAATGTTCTTTCCTTGTGTTGCTTGAAATGCACTCTTAAAAGAATGCTCTATTTTCCCACTTTTACCAGTGCTTCTTAACCCAATCTTCCTCCCCTTCCTGCCCACCCCTTCCCTGTGCCTCCATCCATAGGCACCAACCCTTCTCCCACCCTTGCTGGAAGCCTTCCCAACTCAGACAGATGGCACTCTGGCTTTGTCACAGTGTATTTGTAATCAAGTGTGATATTCAAAATATTTTTTGATAAATACCTTTCAGGTGAGCAGCAAACCCCCCTGCTGTGCAGGTTTAACTCTTTAATTGCTGGGGCCCAGGATGGGGAGATGCTGGGATTTTGGAGGAGAGATTGGAGTGGCCATAGAATGTGGGAAAAGACTTGACACTAAGCAGGCTTGGGGCAGTGGCTATTTTCTACCTGGGATAGAAGTATTTCCAGGATTTTAATAAATGACACAGCTGCACCAGAGCACATGCGATAAACATCAGCCTTTAGGGCCAGCTGTCTGTCTGTGCCCAAATTCCAGGCAGCGCTCTGCAGGGGTAGGTGATTCACCATACGGTATTTCAAATCAGATTGGAAAAGACTATACAATAACAGAAGTCATATAATAAGGTTTTATGTCTTTGGATAGATTTCACCTATTTTAAAAATTGCCTGGCTTCTGGAATTGCAAATGGGGAATGATAATAAAAATAGCAGCTGATATTTACTAAGCATTTACAGTCAGCCCTCTGTATCTGTGGGTTCCCCACCCATGGATTCAACCAACCATGGATTGAAAATATTCCAAAAAAAATTGCATCTGTACTGAAGATGTACAGACTTTTTTTTCTGGTCATTACTCCCTAAACAATACAGTATAACAACTATTTCTATAGCATTTACATTGTATCAGGTGTTATAAGTACAGCAGTCTAGAGATGGTTTAAAGCATACAGGAGGATGTGTGTAGGTTATGTGCCAATGCTACACCATTTTACATCAGGGACTTGAGCATCCTGGATTTTGGTATCCGTAGGAAGTCCTGGAACCAACTCCCCACGGATCCTCGGGGACAACTGTACTTTGTTCCAGATGCTATGTGAAAGCCTTTATAAGTTTTCAGGAATTTAACCCCCATAGAGTGGCTGTGAATTATCCCAGCTTGTTTTAATCCTCTAAATGACTGACTCTTACTCCTCCCATCCACAACTAGAGAGTATGATAAAGATCTTATTTTAAAATGATATTAAATGTCCCTTCCTCTGGGGCCATCCCTGACCCGTAAACTAGGGAGAGCCCCCCCACAATGTGTCCACGCAGCCTATCATGGCATTGATCACACTATCTTAATAGTCCACTAATGTCACAGGGCTTGGCACCTAGGAGGGCTTCAATATATATTCATTGAAGGAGAGAAGAAAGATCATTTGATGATACCCACTGAGTGCTCACTGTGTGAGGGTCCCTGTACTGTGGGCTTCAAAGAGAACAGGGAAGAGTCCGGAAAGCCTGCTCTCCCCAACAGGAAAAATCGCCAGGCTGTGATATTAACATTTCATGGGACTTCTACTTCACCTGTGGTGCTGCCCACGTTGACGAACACAGTGTCAGAAAATCTAGACACTATGAAGTCAAACAGCCACTAGACTGGTTTTGTGTTCGGTTGATACATTACCATAGTCCACACTAGCCAATGTACCTCTGTGACTCAGAAGACATTTATATCCTAGTTAAATAAAATAATTTTCAAATGAAGCATCTGGTGCCTGGAAATTTGTTTCCTTGAATCTCTAGAGAACTGAGGGGCTATTTTTGGTCTCTCTGATTTCTCTTAACTGGCATACTTTCAGTTACCATATAAAATTTAAAAGGATGAACAATTCTTACCAGTAAAGACAGGGGTTGGCCCCTTCATCAAACCGCCAAACAACTCTCCCCAGTCACAAGACACAGGTAGTGTGAGAAATTGAAACTGCCCAGGCAACCAAAATCCATTTTTTTAAAAAAGGCTTAAACATACTTTGAAATGGCAAACTACAAGCAATTGACCTACTTTGCCTTTCCTCCTCGTTTATTAATTTATACATTTTGTTTATTTAGAATTGTCACAAAATTAATGTCAGGGGCCTAGCCCTATAGTGCTTGAAGGGATGGGGCAGTTGTATTGGCCCATATTGTTGTATAATAATGAATGAGTCACCTATTCTAAAAGCACCTGTGCCGGCCTCAAGGTTTCCTGGCCCTCTGGGATTAACGAGCTGCCCTAAATGCAAATCCAGGGATGAGAACACTCAGATGCATTTGCAGCTCCCATGAAGAAAGGCAAAAGCACCAGCCTTGGGGGAGAACTCTGGGCAGCACCCCAGAGTCCAGGTGAGGTGAGGAAATGATCCATCAGACCTATTTGTATGGTTTTCTGGGAAGAAAATGCAAATGGACTTCTGGTCACCCACCAATGTAACTTGATTCCCACTTTTCCTTCTCCTCCCCCAAACTCATAGCTGTGCAATTGGTGGTGGTGGGTGAAACTGGAGGTGGCAGTGACTGCCTACCAGCATTTGTGATTTTCCCTCATTTACCCACCAGGTTGCATTGCCAAATATTCCTTATGTCACCCTATACATTTCCTCCATACCACGGAAGCAGCAGAGAAAAAGGAACACATACCCAGGAAGAGAAAAGATTGTAAATATCCCATTTTTATCTGTCTTTAATAAGTACAAAATCTTACGCTGTTTACAAAAAAATCATTGCCTATCTAGACAATAAAAGATATATTATAATATAAATCAAACCAAATGATAAACAGAAAGAGCCTAATAGAGACTCATGCATAATATCTATGATGTGGGCAATTGTTCATTTTGATGGAAGTTCTGATTATCATTTGCTTATAATGATTCCCTGAATCTACAGTTTCCTTCTAATTTTAATGCCCTTACATGGTTGTATTTTATTTACTATGTTATGTAGTTGGAACTAATAACACAAAAAGCTCATGTGACTCAATTAGCTTATTTAAATTCAAAAGAAGCCTAAAAGCCTAATCATTTATCACTTGCCTTAGAGTAGAGCTACTTCAGCCACATAGTTAATGTTATAAATTAAGCCCTCATATAAATAACCATTTTATTCCCCTACATTTTTACTTGCCCATATTCTTCCAGAGACATACTAGAGGAAGAAGAGGAGGTTCAGGCCAAATGCCAAACTCAGCCTTGGCCTACCTGACTCAGACCCATAAAAACCATGACTAATAAAAATCAGCTCATTTACTCAAATCACAGCCTTTATTTTTCCCTGCTTTCCAAAACCGGGAGAGGTTTTGAAACTGTAGGGAAAATGAGGCTGGGAACATCTGATACACCCAGCCAGTTTAGTCACTTAGAGAATATCTGCTAAACAACTTACACAGCACAAGGAGCAAAACAGGGATCTGTTTGATCGAATTTTTCACTTCCAAGCTGGGTACACGGTGGGTACTTAATAAATCCTCCTAGACTTCATCGATTCTGACTTAATTCTTAATTCTGACTTAATTCAGCCACTTCTGCTGAATCTCCTCATGCCTCTTCACATAGATATCTCATAATTCTCAGAACTTATCTGGACCGTTACCAACGTATAATACATCCCGCGTGTCACTGTTTACAGTAACTGCCGTTTTATGTGGCTTTCCCTTTTGCTAGACAAGGAACATTCAAGGGGAAAATGGATGTAGGAGAAACATAGATAGCAATTCACATTTTTTTCCAAGCAGCTTCTGCTGTCTCTCGGGCTCTAACAGCCATCACAGGGAGTTGAGATATGGGAATAAGATCAGCACCATTTGACGGATGAGAAAATTAAGGCACAGGCTATTATAAATTATTTGTAAAAGTTCATATAGCTACCAAGGGATGAAGCCACAACCAGAATTCTGGGATTTCCCAACTGTAATGCACAGCAGCTTTAAACTCTGGATTAGTCATGCCGTGTTGATCGGCCCTGGCAAGTTTCAGCAGGGGAGATATCAAAGAAAAACACATCTGAGGCTCTTTGAAGGGGTAAATGACCGAAGCTGGCACTGAGAACAAGAATAAAAAGGGTTAAAGAGAGTGGTAGGCCAGACAGAAGCACAGTGATAGGGAAACTGAGCAAGTATCGGAGAGGTTGTTTTCAATACCATATATTTTTTCCTACTATGCGAAGGAAGTGTCAATAGTAATAGTTACGATGATGATGATGGTGGTGGTAATGACAAAGCTTACAAAGTGCTTACTGCATGCTAGGAAGTGTTCAAACACTTTGTATGTGTTAACTCTTAATCCTTCTCAAAAGTCTACGAGGCAGGAGCTATCACTATCAGCATTTCACAGACGTGGCAACTGGAGGCTGCAAGGTCCCACTTGCCCAAGGTCCTGTGGCAAGAACCACAAGGCTGGATTTTAAGTCCAAGTAACCTGGTTCTGAGACAGTTCCTTTATTCATTAGTTTAAACTGCATCTCCAGGAGAGGTTCCAAGACAGAACAGGCTTCAGGAATATAACTTCAGAGCAAGAGCATCTGTCCGGGGGCCTTAGGGTTTCACTAAGCTGGTCTGGGTGCGTGGAATGCAAGAAATCTGAGGGGCTCTTCCATGACTTTTCCGTGGCCAGCTTTGGGGTTGAGAGCAGGCTCCCAGACTCAAAGTGTCCCTGAAGGCTGCTTCCAGAGCACATACCATCTGCCCTCAATAGTAGAGTGACCACTTGCTGTTCCACAGCCTGGCCTCCTCGCTTGAAAACATCATCACGTGCTGAAAGCAGCGAGTGGCCAAGACAGAACTGGAAGAGGCCAAATTCAGAAGATCAGCCTGTGAGTCCAGCCCTCAAATGGAATTATTGTTCCCCCAAAGTTTTTTTCTTTTCAGTCTGCAGATCAATGACTCAGCCCACACAAAATCACAATTCAAATTACATACCCCAGTAATACATACAGCAGGGACCTATTTAACTGTTTGAATTGTAGATTATATAAAATCCATTGCTTTTTCCATGGAAAACTAATGGGATATAATTGTCTGATAGCTATTCCTATGGGCAAAAACTCCTATTGTTAATGGGAGAGTCTTTAACAATCTTCTAATTAATCTGTTTTCTTTTTGCTTCCATATTTTAATTGACTTTTTCAATTAGGAACATGTTAGAAAAAGATTCTAAAAATTACTTGTTTTAAAATAAGCAATTAGAAAAATCTCATTTCTCAATTATGTTTCTCTTCCTCGCACCAACCTGATTCTGAAGTCTCTTCTTAGCCGAAACTGCGTTTATTCTATCCCGCACCATGTAATTTAATGGCCATGCAATTCTAATAGCTCCGATCTGTTCTCCTGCCAAGTACGTATTACAGTTGTTTAGCATCTTTCTTTATCCTGTTGAGAATCGACACGAGTACTCTGTATTAGAATCTTCCATGGTCGCTTATTTCAATAAACTTAATTCAGCTTGAAATTCTAACTTGATCGTAACCATCGCCCCTAATCTAAATATTCCTGGAGTAGAGATTATTCTTGTAAGTAGAATAAACCGCACAAATCCAATGTAGGATCCATCAGAATTCTGCTAGTGTTTTTAACCAGGTGATCTCCAAACAATAGAAACCATGATAAAATTAGAAATATAACATCTAATAAGCAGGGAGAGATTTAAATGTAGCATAAAGCATAATCTGATCTTGTTGTTCTCCTGCTTAAAAACTTTCAATGGCAAAAAGTTCATATCCCTTTAGCCGGGCTCTCAAAGTTCTTGTTGTCTAGCTTCTGCCTACTACTTCCTGCCTCATCTCTTATCACCCCCATCCTCCTACCCACACCCCCTTCTGTGCTGTAGCCTTAAAAAAAAATCTGCTTGCCAGTCCCCATATGGGACCTTCTCCTAGCACACTCTCCTCCTCTGAATGTTCTCATCATTTTAATCTTCCTCAAGACATACACATATGCTACACACACACACACACACACTTTGACCACCACTCACTCCCTTGCTAAGTTCCTACTCATCCTTCAGGTCTCCATTTAAATGTCACTTCTCCGGAGACCCTCCTTGACCCACTGATCTCAATTCTGACCCTCGCCCACTATCCTTTCTCAGCATACTTCTCCAGAACATGGAGGAGTATCACAGTTTGTATCACAGTTTGTAATTAGGCCTTGACCTGGGACATGATTTGGTTAACATCTGTCTTCTCTGCAAGTATGCAGTCTTCACGAAGGAAGACACCGTGTCTTGTTTTTGCTCACCTTTGTTCGACTAGCACTGAGCACAATGCCTGGGACGTAGTAGAATCTCAATAAATATGTGTTGAAGGAATACATGAATCAATGAGACCTTAGCCTGGAAATATACAACTACCTGCTGGTTGCAGACCTGGCATGTCCCACTTGGGGTGAGCAAAGCCCCCAAGGGTTTACGTGACCGTTGAGCTAGTCCCTGGTGTGGGTCCATCTGACTGGCCATGACCAGGGCTCCCAGCTTCCGGTTCCTGTAAGTCTCTGCGCTCTGCAATGGCACGCTCCCACCTCTAGCCCGCAGAAGCTGCCCCAGTCCCCATCACTAGACCCTGCACCCTACTTCCCTTATCGCTCCAGAAACAGTGTTTTGCCAAGAACTAAAAGGAAGAGAAAGTTAAACCAAACCAAAACAAAAAACAAATCCCAAAAGCCACAAGGAAGGTTTTTCCAGGACATATTTGTCTTTATTTCTTGGACTAAAACCAAGAGATAGTATTTTTGACACCTCTGCTTTGTTTCACAGTGATATACAAAGATGTTTTAGGCTTCTACACGCTGCCCTCTCTCACTCCCTTGTGACAAGTTGCTTTGATAATCAACAGTTGCTGTACAGTGATGCATATCCAGGCAAATCTTAAGCCTTAACAAAAACTTCCCTACAAATTGTTCAGTGTGTCAAGTAGCTCATTATATTTTGACAATAGCGTTTCCATTAGGATTTTAGAATCCTATAGGATCCCTTATTAAAATTCTGCTACCTAGAGTCTCTCAGGGTTTGAATTAGTATGCTTGAGACATCCCATGGTGCAACATCCTTCAACATATTAACAGTAGATTGAGCTGGGATTCAGGGTTGTCTCTTTAAATGTGGGCACTTGCAGAAATACTCTGTGGAACTGAAAATAATTTTAAACACAAAGTACTTGAATAAGTATAACTAAGTAGCTTTTATCGTGTTTTCATGTGACAGTTTAGTCTATGGAAGAACCAAAGAGCTAATCAAAATACTACTCAATTGGTGATCCCGTACTCTGGAAACAAAATACCATATAGAAATATTTTTCTTTCTTTGATAATAACATTATTTACTCAGTGCTTACTATATGCCGGGCATTTTTCTAAGCCTTGTGCATGTGTTAACTCATTTAATCACACAACAGCACTAAGAGAAAGACACAGTAATTATTTTCATTGTGCAAATGAAGACAAAATTCAAGGAATTGCTCAAAGCCACACAGCTAGGAAAAGGCAGAGCCAAGTTATGAGCCGAGAACTGTGAGCTTAAGTACTCCTCCGTTCCCCCAATGTGTAGGTCCAGGCAAATAATCATTTTCCATTCCCAAATTCTCATATGTATTTTATTATATTTAATATTTTGCTATGCATCCTATTATTTTACGAAAGAGAATGCTAGATTTTTATCCTTCCTGGATGTTAACCATTGCTAATAAATAGCTTGGCATAGTGATATCATTGAGTCAGGTAGACCAGGATTTAAAATCTAGTTCTACTACTTACCAGTAAGAGGACCTTGGGAATGTTCCTTAATCTTCTGAGCCCATCTTCTATTTTGTTTTTCATTTCTTTAGAGATAGGGTCTTGCTCTGTTACCCAGGGTGGAGTGCAGTGGTCTGATCATAGCTCACTGTAGCCTCAAACTCCTAAACTCAAGCAATCCTCCAGCCTTGGCCTCTCAAAGTGCTGGGATTACAGGCATGAGCCACCGTACAAAATAACTAGCTGCTATTTTGTAAAGTAGGGATCATTACTGCTGTTATAAGGAGAAAATGAGATAAACATATACAAATTGCCTGGGATGTAGGTGATCGATAATATTCCTTAGTACAAGTATGTAAGGACACTAGGAAATGACATTAATTCTCATGAAAAAGAAGGTTCCATCAATAAATTACTAATTTGATGTCATAAACCATTTTCTATTAGCCAAAAATAGTCCCAGCTGTACCAAGGGATAATAGCATTTATAAGAAAATTGTATTTTTCCAGCCAAATCGAAATTAGTACTTGCAGTTACAAAGCTACATTAAAAGACTAGTGATCAAATTAACAATTCTATGAGTGAACAAAATTAAATAGCCATACAGATAGAGATGTGGACGTTTCACTAATTCCATTCACATTCTGTAGAATTCTGCTTTCCTTAATCTCTCCGTTAGACCCACCCATCTGTATGTTTATGTACATAGACCTGTAAGTGCACCTTGTATACATGAGCTTCTCTGGGTATCAGCTTCCAAGTGCAGTGTTTGTAGCTAACGAGAGTTTTAATTGAGGTTGTTAGAGAGAAGTCTGTCGTGGCTTATCGTCTATACAAGAAATGTGTTCTGTTTAATCTTCCCACAACCAGCTGAAGGGCTATAGCTGTGTTCTGTTCCCCGTGACCACCTCCCATCATAGATGATCAGATCGTATTTAGCCACCAGACGTAAAGGCAGCCATTCCAGAGACCTACGTTGTATGTACTGGCTCAATTCCAGTGCTCTCTTGGAGAGTTGATTTTAACAAACGGAGAGACTGAATCAATTGTCAAGGGAGGGAAGAAAGGGAAGTAAAGTAAGAGATGCCTGAAGCAAGTTGACAGGGCTGGAGGGACTGAGAAGTCACAAGGCAATGAGTAAAGTTAGAAGTAAAAATAAAAAAGATCAGATGTGCAGAGAGAAGCAGATGGAGAGAGAGAGATCCCTAGACTGCTTTGATTTAGAGTGAGTTCCAGTTGCAGTTCCAATTTACCTGTATCTTTCCGCTAGACCTTCCAACACTCGCCTGTCTGTCCGTACATAGGAGGCTGAATGAAACATCCACAATATGAACTTGAGACCAAGGAGACACACTGACCTTGCCCATTCTCTAGCAGAAAACGAAGACCTGTTCATTTTGATGTCCTCGGCACCCACCTGGTTATCCTCCCCCAAGAGGGGGATGCAACTGCTAATGCTGCTAACAGTAGACCCTCAGGACAGCATCGGTTGATCAGCACAGACCACCAGGGCTGAGAAGAGGACCCATGTCTTCCCTTCTCCACGGCAGTGGGGGAGGCTTCGAACTCCAGAGAGGGAGTTTGCCATCCTGAGCTGCCAAAAGTGCAGCTGAAATTAGCGTGAAGCAGAGTGAGAACTCCAGATGTTTAGAATTAGGATGACTATAAACAAATTCATTTCCCCAGATCCACCAAGCTTGCTTTTTAAAATTATTTTTATATCTGGTAAACAAATCCATATTCTCTTTTCTTGGTTGCAAATGGACTAATTCTTTAGGGAATGATAATACTCAAACTGGTTAACACAGTTTGCTATTCTTTCTCCAGAAATTATGTAATTCACACATCAATGTAATTCTCCCAACAAGTGTTTTGAAAACTTGGGGATTAAATGTAAACACTGCTGTAGGCAATGACTCCTCGAGACCGGTTTTGTGCACACCTGTTACCCAGTTATTTTTCTGTTTGTTTTGCCAGCGTTAGCATTTGATTGTTACTTTAGCCATGAACACTCTTCACTGTGGCACATCATGACATCAAATTTGATACTCCTGTCATGGGGTGGCACAGGGATAACAGAGTGGCGGCTTTTGTGTTACAAAGTACCCGTTGCAGATGGTGATCTGAGTTCAGGCCTGGGACTTTCACCTGTGCATCTATCACCAAGAAACGTCCACCCTTGTGTAATTATTGCCCTTCATCAATAAGTCAAAATAAAAGATGTCTTCAGCTAATCTGGAGCACACATTTAAAATTCTTATTACTATCTCCACTGCACAAATTTGTCATGTAACTATTCATACTTGGATATCACTGTAGCATGTACAAACCAATGTGTAGCAAGTTCAAAGACTCCTTTTGATGGGTCACAATAGATATGCCCCTCTGATTGCTTGCCATACTGCATAAGAGAAGGCTCTTTCCTTCACACTCAGCAACCACATTTCTTTGGAATCTATTGTCAGGTTTAGAATCCATTTAAAAAAGGAAGAAAAGGAGTTAAAAAAAAAAAAACGCAGGAAGCGTCTCTGCTCAACAGGTTCAAGCAACCTTAATGATCATGTAATGTATGATTCACTCCTCCCAGCATACACACACACACACACACACACACACGTGCATGCGCACACACATATGATCCTTGACTTTGTGTAAATATAAGAAGCAACTGTGAAATGATTGGCGTTGGACTTGCAAGCTACTTGTAACAGTCCTAAAACCAAAACATTCATTTTACAGGGCCGCTGTTCAAGAGAGAACTGCAAGTATCTTCACCCTCCGACACACTTAAAAACTCAACTAGAAATTAATGGGAGGAACAATTTGATCCAGCAAAAAACTGCAGCAGCGATGCTTGCCCAGCAGATGCAATTTATGTTTCCAGGAACACCACTTCATCCAGTGGTGAGTACATCTTACCTAATGATGGGCTGGGTGATTAAAGTGTTGGTACGGGCAATGCCACATTGACCCAAGATGACCTCCCTCCACTTTGTCACTTCGGTTACAATTAAAGCAGATAGCTTGGAAATTCCATAGATGCTGGAAAATAGGTGGTTTTTTTTTTTTTTTAATTTTTAACGAGAAAATATTTGTGGAAACAGGAGGCAAAGACAATTTCTGATCAATATCCGGAGAATTTGTGTCATTCCAACTCTTTCTCATTAGTAAACTCTATATCTGAACCATCTTAGAACGGAAATAGTTCTACATTTTCATTTAGAGTGTGAATTGATAATCTATGTATCGAAGAGAGGTTGAGATGCCTAAAATATTTTTAGCGATGTAGCAAAGAGATTATTTAGTTCAATGGCACCATTTTAAGGATGAGGAAAGTGAGAAACCAGAGAATTTCAATGATTTCCCTATTGCCATGCAGCTAATAAATTGTAGAGCTGGGACTTAACTCAGACATGCTAGCAGGAGTGCTTTCCACGGTCCGCTCCAGCTGGAGCCTGACGGTGGCCCCCAAGGAAGGATGGCAAAGGCAGCATGAGGAAAAACAATCCTGCTGGAGTCACTTAGGTCTCCTGTCTTTCAGAAGCCTGCAAAGGGTGTGGCAGTTGTGACAATGACCACAAGATCAAATGCCCAGGGGAGTTCATAGGAATATATATTGCCTAATATTTTCCCCCTGGTTTCACTGAGTTTGAAAGTACTTCCTTAAAGGTATGGAAACTGTTTTTGGAATGGCACCCTTGGGAAAAGAAATGCATTTGACTTCAGTGGGTTTCCTTTATATTTTTGAATTATTTGTGAGAAACAAGCTATTAATAATTTTTTTAAAAAGCAAAAGTTGAGTGAAATTTGCTTTTTTAAAAAAAATACATACATAAAACACTATTGTTTAAAAATCAGTCTTTATTGTAGGAAAAGTCTGTGTGACTGAAGCTGCTAAATTAAAAGGGACAGCTACCCTTTGGTGAATTTGGCTTTTTTACTGTCCTCCCATGAGATGGGGTGGGGAGGGCAAGGCTGACCCAAAAGAAGAGTCAGAATCTGTGCAGGTTGTTAGCAATTCTGCTGGTCTCCAGGTTTCTGCACTAAGTAGCCAGGAACCAGCTTTGCCCAGAGTAAAAGAAATGCCAGATGCAGAGGGCTCCAAAATAAGCAAGATACGGTCTTTTGGAGATAAACAGACACATGAAAAGGGCAGACTGAGATTCAGGCCCAGGAAATGATGAGATTGGATGAGGAAAGGCTGCCTGGAGGAGGCTCAAATAAATGTATTGTCAAGGATGAGTAAGAACTTGCCCAGATGTAAGGACTGAACACAGAGAGAGTTCTGAACACATTTCCTACCAAAAATAGGCATTTAAAGTGGTTCTATTTAAAACTACACACATGTATAATTTATGGTTCTCTTTATTGATGCATGCATATAAATGATTTTATTAAACTACCTAGCTGCTAAAATAATTTAGTTATACATATTAAACTATATTTTTGGCAATAAATTTAGAACCAGCAATGTCAACATAGCAACAGTTCATCATGTGTCACACGCGTTTGACTCATACACATCCTATTTATTTAGAATTAACAAGGATTGACTCCTGGTATTCAGTGATGACACTGTTGATAAGAAAACTCCATTCCTGCTGGCAACTATTGGTTGAACTTTTTTTTGAAAGTTGTGTTTATATATTTTTCAAACATGAATCAGAGGTCAATAATCACTATTTCCCTATGAAAAAGAAATATTATAGTTAAATATTTTAGTAGGAGTTTTTAAATCATAAGAAGTATTGGAATAAAAATGTGACATGTTTAAAAATCATCACCTCTACCAACAAATGATTTCAAATTAGTGTAGGCAGCTGAATAATGGCCCTCGAAGGTTCCTGGAGCCTGTAATGTCATCGTATATGGAAACAGGGCCTTTGCAGATGGGATTAAGCTAAAACTGTTGAGATAGGGAGATCCTCTTGGAATAGATGCATTTGTTAAATGTCCTTTGAAGAGAGAGGCCAAGGGAGATTTGGTACAGATGAAGAGGAGAAAGGCTATGCGATCACAGAGGCAGAGATTGGAGTGATGCGGCCACAAGCCAAGGCAGGCCAGCAGCCACCAGAAGGTGGAAGAGACGAGGAAGGGACTCTCCCCTAGGGTCTCCGGGAGGAGCAAGGAACTGCGGAGACCTTGATGTTGGCCCAGTGAAACTGACATGGGCTGCTGGCCTCCATAACTAGGAAAGGATAAATGTGCGTTGCTTTAAGCCATCAGGTTTGTGGTAATCCGTTTATAGTAGCTACAAGAAACTAATAGATGCAGAAATTGCTTAAGACAGATAAATTGATAAGCAGAGTCACAAGTACTGTTACTCCATGTTTAGTTCTCCTTCTAAGCTAAACCTCTTTAAAGTGCTATGGATATTTTTCCCACTCCTTCCTTCCTCTGTCCACCTCTGAACCTGTTCCACTGACATCTCTCGCCGGTGTCCTCCATATCACCAAACCGACGGTCACTTTTTGCCGTCCTTGTTGCTATAGTCTGAATCTTTGTGTCCCCTGAAAAATCCATATGTTGAAGTCCTAACCCCAAGGTGATGGTATTAGGAGGTAGAGCCTGTGGGAGGTGATTAGGTCATGAAGGTGGAGCTCTCATGAATGGAATTCGTGTCCTTTCAAGAAGAAATATGGAGGAGAACCCTCACCTTTCTGCCATGTGAGGACACAGTGAGACGGTCCTATCTATCTATGAACCAGCAAGCCAGCCCTCCTCACCAGACGTCGAATCTGCCAGCACCTTGATCTTGACATCCCAGCCCCCAGAACTGTGAAGAATAAGTTTCTGTTGTTTATAAACCACCCAGTTTATGATATTTTTGTTGTTGCGGCCAGAATAGACCAAGACAATTTATTCGGCCTCTTAACTATACTCAACACATGTAACCAATCTCTCCTCTGTTAAATTCTCCTTTCTCTCTGATCGCTCCTTCCTCTTCTGTCTCCGTTGCCCATTATATTTCTCTGTCATATGTTGAGGCTCCTAGAACTGGATATTTCTTTCCGTCTCCCCTCTCCTTTGTGGTCTCATCCGCTCGTGTGGCTGTCAATCATCTACATGCTGAGAACCCCCAAATGTGTGTTTCCAGTCTAAACCTCTCCTCCGAGCCTTGGGCTCACATATCCAACTTCCTACTGGACTCACCTTTAAATTTCTCACAGGAGCATGACATGCTCAAAATCAAATTCTTTTCTACATTACATTCCCATTTCAGTAAACAGTACCGTGAACTGACAATCTCAAACCCAAATCCAGTGGACTCTTTCCCGCATGTTCTTTGACATTCAGTTCCTCAGCAAGTCCTGTCGTACCTGCCTCCAAACTCACCTGCTTCTCCACCTCTCAGCACCTTCGTCTGAGCCCCCATCAACCTCTTTTCAAAATACCATGTAGATGTTTCCTTCCTAATCTCTCAATTCCACTCTCGAACTACTCCCATATTTCCTATATGCAGCAACCCTTTAAAAAGAGGAATCTTTTTGAAACATAAATAGGATCATATCACTGCCCTACTTAAAGGCCTTCAATATTTTTCTGTTTCACTGGGGATAAAGCCTAAACATTTGACCTTCACTGTGACCCCCAATGGCCTCTGTGGTCTGGTCCCCCCCAGCTTGCCATCTTATCCTGAGCCACTCTGCCTGTGTCCACTGAGACCAGAGCAGATTTTGAGCTCTGCATACACGGAGCTGTGTGTGCCTCCTGGCCTTTCCCTTGCTGACGGGTCCTCATGCTCGTCACAGGTTAACTCACCTTCCTCATAGGGACCCAGATCCACCCCTGCAACCCGCCTCCCATTCCCACCATCCTTAGCAGTGAGACTCCCTCCTTCTCTGCTTATCCATACAAACAAACTGTACTTCTATTTGTTTCGTTCTTTCCCACTAGGGTTTCAGTTCAATAAACATACACACAGTGTTCTGGCACCATGTCCGTACCAATAAATATGTATTAAATGAATGGAAATTCAAACCATTCTTTCCTCTTACAACTCTTCTGTCTCAGACTTCTTGTGTTTCAAAAATCCTCCCCACCTCATTCCTCCTAGCAGTTTTTCTCTCCTCGATTCCTGTTAGGATAGAGCTGGAATTTGTCTTGCTCTTCCCTTCCGAACACACACAGCCTTCACGTGTGCATGCAAGATAAAGAAATTGAGTGGGAGGCTGCGTGTGTGTGTGTATGTGCAAGTGTGCATGTGCCGTGAGTGTATATGTGTGTGTGACTGTGTGTTGTATTGTGATTGCATGAGTGTGAGTGTATAGTGAGTGTGCTATGTGAGTGTGTGTGCAAGTGAGTGTATGTGTGTGACTGTGTTTGTTGTGAGTGTGTAGTGTGTGTGCAAGTGTGTTGTGAGTATACATGTGTAGTGAATGTATGTGTGTGGCTGTGTGAATGTGAGTGGGTATGTGAATGTGGGTGTGTGAGTTATGTGTGTATGTGAGTGTATGTGTCTGTGTGTTCTGCATTGTGTTGTGTGTGGTGTGTGTGCAAATGTGTTGTGAGTATATGTGTGTAGTGAATGTGTGTGGTGTGTGAGTGGGGTGTACGTGTGTAGTGAATGTGTGTGTGTGAGGTATGTGTGTGCGTGAGTGTGAGTGTATGTGCGTGTCTGTGTTGTAAGTGTGTAGTGTGTGTGCAAGTGTGTTGTCAATGTACATGTGTAGTGAATGTATGTATGACTGTGTTGCATGTTGTGTTATATGTAGTGTGTGTGCAAGTGTGTTGTGAGCGTACATGTGTAGTAAATGTATGTATGTATGACTATTGCATGTTGTGTTGTGTGTAGTGAGTGTGTGCAAGTGTGTTGTGAGTGTACGTGTGTAGTGTGTGTGTGGTGAGTGTGTGTTGTGAGTGTGTGTGTGGTGAAGGTGCGTAACTGTGAGTGAGTGTGTGTGAGTGTGTAGTGAGTGTGAGAGTGTTTGTCATCTCGGAACCTGGATCTACTGACGTCATGTTCTGGAAACAAGAGGAGAGAGATCGGAACCCGGGGCGAGAAGCACAGGGAGGTGGAGTGAGGAACAGAGGGAGGAAGTCTCCAGACCAGCAAGAAGGCTCCCTGCAAATCCTGTCCTCCGGCCTTCGCTGTGGGTTAGCACTGCGAGATGACGAGATGACATGGACCGAACGGAGGCTGTCTCCACAGCCCGGCAGCCGCACTTCTGCCGGAGCCGCAGGGCTGCTCCTCCCGAGCTGGCGCTGGTGTGCTTCCAGGAACAGGATCACTGGAAGAATCACTCAGAATCACTTCTCTTTTCTGAGCCACTGGCTGAGAACCGAATTCAGACACCAGGACACGTTATGGCCAAGACTCTACCTAGGCAGTTTAATGTGAATCCAGGATCTGAGGACCGGTTTTCCAAAGCATCAGGTCCCCACACGTCCTGTCTGCAGAAAGCCCAGGCTGGCTGTGGGACACGCTCCCGTACAACTCTCCAATATCACTCTATTTGCTCCAAAGAAACACAGGCAACTGGTTTGTGGGTTTTTCTTTTCTCTTTTGTTTTAAGAAATTGCCAGGAAAATCTAGTGAGCACAGAGGAGTGGAATAGCCCCTGCCTGGGAGCCAGCGGTCCTGGGTGTTTTGCCTTGACCCTGCCTGGAAGCATTGACCTTGGCTTATCCCTGTGGCTACACTCCCAATTGTTCTCACCTGTGAGACTGCGATTGTTGCCGCCACACTTGCTTCTCAGGGATCTGAGAAGATTAAAGAGGATGACGAGTGTGAGAATGCTTTGAGAACAGCCAGAACCTTTTGCAGATGTAAATATTATTGTTCATAATAATAATGCAGAGTGCACATCTCTGCAAATCACCATAACTGTATACTTTTACTAATGAACTTCAATGGAAAACACTCTACATAAAAAAAGGAAAATATCCAACTGAGTCTATCTCAATTGGCCTATTAACTTTTAACTTTTAATCAGTTCCACATGGTAGAAAATATTTATTTTCCCAGCCCATATTTCAAAAAAGTGAAGATTATTGCTATAATTTAACTCAGTTTTATACCCCTATCTATTATATTGCTATGCTGATTACATTCCTGTTATAGGATCACTGGATAATTTGAGGCCAAAAAAACCCAAACCTTTACTTGATTTTTGACCTACTAATGACAGTGCTACTTATTGGGTTCTGACCATGGGAAATGGGAGAGAAATAGCCTCTCATTTCGGTCCAACCCTTTAAGCTAAGTAGTTTTACTTCCCTATTGCAGATGAGAAAATTAAAGCTCAGAGAGGTTAATTTCCTCCCCAGGGTAAGAATTAGCACGTGGCAGAGCACTGGATTTGAATTCAGGTCTCTTAGAGTTGAAAATCTGTGGTTTTGCTTTTAAGTAATACTATTTCTCTGTGACTTATATTACAACATCATCAATAAAACATATTGGGACATTCATTTTAGGCTATTAAATCAGATAAACAAGCAACCTATATTTTTGAAGGCAAAATTTAGCTAATTGGAATAGATTTGTTGATATCCAAAAAGGTTTTGGGAAGTGAGTTTTGAGCTTCTCACATCCTATTGACAGCGAGGGTACCACCTGTGTATGTCACCACACTGGCCAGGGCCCTGGGTGATCTATGGGAAGGGAGGGTTGGGAATTTACTTCCAGAGAAAATCAAAATGGAGGTACGAGGGAGGAATATTTTCTCTAAATGTTTACTTTGATAATGAGTCTTGGGTAAAATTATACATTTAGTGCAAATATTTCTAATACTGTTTTCACTTCTCATTTACAAGAGTGGTCCCCAAATTTGGCCAAGTCATACAGTAAAAAAAAAAAAAAAAAAAAAAAATTTACTGCATGCAGTCATGCAGTCAGGTCATGCAGTAAAAATTTTTAAATGCAAATTTCAAGCTCCCTGCTTGATATATTGAGTCACATTTTACCTCTGTTTTTCAAATCCCCCCTCCCAACATACACACCAGGCATTTATGATATAGCTGCTCCATTGAATTCTTGATGTGTTGTGATTTCCAACTTTCAGAACTGATTTTTTTTTTTAAATCTTAACATTACATAGTCCGTTTACTATTTAAATCACCTGGCTTTTTTCCAATAGTACTAAATTATAAAAGCTACAGTTACTGAAAACCACACTTTCTATAATTATAACTCAAATGGATAACACACATATATAAAATTTTGTAAAAAGTCAAGGAAGAAAAAAATCCTAACTGTCATCTGTTTCCCATGTTGAGACCTCATATTGTAACTCTCTCCCAAAGTGAATTTTATAGCTGAGCCATAAAGATCTAGGAGTTCCTTGTGGGTGTCTGACCTGGCAGCCCTCTAAGACCAATAACATCGCCTCTTCCAGCCCCCAGCCACCTCAATAAAGACTTTCCAGCCTCTCCAAAAATCCCTGCATACATTATCAATAATTTACTCTTCTCCATCATGACCATTTATAAGAGATATTCATCTCTTATTGCTATAAAGAAAAAAGTGTTTACTAGACATAGTTAAAAAACTCATTCAAGGTCATAAATAGACAATGAGAATGTCACTCACAATGTATAAATAGAGAAGAAGCATGATACTGGCAACATCCTAGTTCAATGTTAAAAAATTGCATTAACATATGCTTGCAAATATCTGAAAACAATAGGTTAAAAATCATGTATGGCTGAAAAACAAACAAGAAGCATTCAAGTCCAATTCAATGTAAAATTTATTCTAAGAAAAATATTTAGCATTTAAAATTTCTAACAGTGGTTCTTAAAAGGTAAAACAAGTTTTGCTATTTATATTATTTCCTTTCTGAAAGGCAGAATTACTTACATATTTTTAGGTAAGCTTTTAAAAACTAATCATCCCATCAATCCACTAGCATATTTCGTCTTATCCCTGGACAAAGACTATAGTGATAGGGAACAAGTGTAATAAGGTACTATATGCTCTTGTCACTGCTGTGTTGATTTTGTGACCAGGAAACCAAACCAACTTTTAATAGCCAGTTGAGAAATTGGTCAATTAAAAAGTTCAAGCTCTTCTATCCAACCTTTCAGGAAGGGAAGGTTGGATCTAGACATAATTGAGTTAGAGCAAAAAATAGTAGGTCTATATGGAAATTGCAGATGAATTTTGGGACTATACATGCTAATGATGGAATATGGAAACATACTGGCAAGTCCGACCAAAATAAAATCCCAAGTAAGCCCCACTTTTTGAGAATGAGGAAACTTCATCAACTTCAAAATCAGGCTATAATCAAGAGTTTTCTTTAGTCCTCTCCTTTTGAGAAACATGTAGAAGAAATCAAAGATTATCAATCAGTATTCCATAGGTTTTACTACCTTAGTGTTATAACATTCAATTGTTTAGAATGATGAGCAGAGTAGATATTGTTATTTTCTTTTGTTGAGAACACTTTCATAGGAACAAAAGTTTGATCTGTTTGCTGTAATTAGTTTTCTATGATGATCTCCTATATGTTTGTATGGTTTGGGGAAGAAAGGATCTATATGGATTTTATTTTTATCATCAAAGTTCAGCACTAAATTATGCAATTAACACAAAGAGTATATGATGAATATATTTTGCTCAAATGACATTTGCTGGTGATTTTTAAAAGTTTTATTCTAAAGCAATCTTTTTCCTGTGTTGTCTTCCTTTAACAGCCCACTTTTCCTGTAGGTCCTGCCATAGGGACAAATACGGCTATTAGCTTTGCTCCTTACTTAGCACCTGTAACCCCTGGAGTTGGGTTAGTCCCAACGGAAATTCTACCCACCACACCCGTTATTGTTCCCGGAAGTCCACCTGTCACTGTCCCGGGCTCAACTGCAACTCAGAAACTTCTCAGGACTGACAAACTGGAGGTACTTCAATTATGTTTGTGTTTTGAGATGCATGTGTTGTAGAAGTATGCTTTTATGTAAGTGATAGCTTGGGAGATATTAATTCAATCCTGTAAAGCAGCCATGCACACCAGCACACACACACACACACAGACACACACACTCCCTCTCATCCAAAACCTATGCATTCATAATTCCACAGTTTGAAATAAAGGCCAAGTAAAAAGGAAATTAGTCTGTGGGAAAGGAATAACTTTAATACAAACAAAAATCAGGTGCATGGAATATGTGTTTAAGGTCAAAATATTAAACAATCAATAGAATATTGAATCAGGCACTATGCAGGCCATAGAGATGGCTCCATTCCTGAAGGCCTCCTACTGTGCCAGGCACTAGCCTTTGCTAGATCTTAGAAAGTTCTGGAAACTGACAGATCAAGAGACCAGCAACCAGGACAACGGGGGACACTCAGGGACAGGGGTGGGAGAAAGTGGGATTACAACTATTTACCAATTGGTATGGTCATATTTCTATATTTTAAGAACAAGTATGGCTGCTCTGGTATGTGCCAGGATATCAGCCCTGATTGTATTCTTGGTAAACAGGGGAGAATTGGAAGCTGGGTAAACTTAGCTATTAATTGGGATATTTTGTTTAACCTAAATTCAAGTCTTCTATCTAGAACATTCAAGAAAACAAGTTCATATATTTATGAAACATAATTCTTAAGTCAAGAATGGAGCCAACCCTCCTGTACTTTGTTGGGTAAAATTTCTCTTTACTCACAGCTGGAGAATTCATCTATTTATCTTACTACTACATCCCCGTGATGTTGAACAGAGCATATAATAACGGTGTGTAAAGATTCTCACAGATTTTTCAAAGAGCTCCTCTGATTCCACTACTGATTGAAGTTCTTAGGTGACACATACATGGTTAGGACGTACACTGTACTTTACGTTGGATCTTTACAGAATGTTCTTTCAATGTGCATTTGTTTACATCCTAACCCAGTAAACCTTGAGGGCAATAAAATATTGATGCCAAATATCCTGTGAATGTTTCAAAATTCGAAATTTCAAGCTGCAAATATTTTTAAAGATATATATTTTTTCACTCAGTTTCGATCTGGATCCCCAGTTAAAGAGAATGTAAAGTCTACTTGCTTCTATTTTGAATGAATACAGCCTATCCCTGTTAGCACTGAATAGACTTTTCATGGGACTGGAAAAGTGTTTTGGGCTCCACCTGCTGGACCCATGGAGCTTTTGTGTTCGGTATGCGACTGTTTTAGAAAACAAATTAAATCAGCAGAATTGGGAACAAATAGTCCTTTCCAACAGTGCTAGTAGACAAAGACATATGTGAAAATGATTCGCGATGACTTTAGCAGGGCACCTTTCGGCTCATTCAAACCAGGAATGAAGTCAGCGGCACGCAGAGCCCCTTGGGAGGTGCTTGATGGCTTGTCTGCACCTGTGACGCCGTCACAGACAGGAGTCATTCCATTTATAGAGGAAGGCTTACTCAGAATCTGTGGGAACATCTCAGTGATTTTTATTTTGTACGTTTTATGAACCACAGAGACAATCTTGGCTAATATTCAAAGTAGGAGGAAACGATGAACAATCTTATAATTCATGCTGTTTATCCTTCAACCTTGCCTGGCCACTGGTCAGTGAAACAGTATTTTGCAACTATGTTTGACTTTCACAAGACTTGAATTTCAAGTCAGTGACCCTTCATAAACATCAAGGTGTGAACCAACTTACACACTTTGGAACTGGAGCCTGAAAAGAGACAAACTTACAACTCTACTAGTAATTTTTTCTTGCTAATGATATGTATGATATGTATAAGCAGGGAAGAATTATATAGACAATATGTATGTTATTCATATTATTTCATGTTGTCTATATTCAGGGCATAATTAAGAATAACTCTTCAAATTCTAAAGAAATCTTTCTTTATAAGTAAAATCTTGATCCACCGGAATTCTCAGAGGATGGGGAATTCTAGTTACGTGAGATTTCAGGACAATTTGGAATTAAAGAATTAAAAATATCAACACTTCCGGCTCTATTCTACTCCCCCTCAGTTTATTTATTTCTTTACCTTTGTCTCTTGCCATATTTCTCTTGTTTTATCTTTACTTTCTTATCTTCTTTCTGTGCTGTCAAAAATAATAATATAACCTTAAAATGAAAGTTTTGGTGTCTTAGATATTGCTCTTGGTTTATGATTATAAGTTATCTTTGTAGAGCTGGGAGAAGAGGGGCAAACAGGAGTATTAGCATTCACCCAACGCACTCCCCATCCTCAGAGACAGGAGGAACAAGTTTGCCATTTCCTCTGATTGTTTGTGGAATTGCACGACTATGATCTGGTAGCTTGCTGCATGATGAAATTACCCCTCCACGCCAAAAAAAAAAAAAAAAACCCTATGGCATCTCCAAAGTGGTTGTCTTGGTAGATTTGAGGGTATATAGAGAGATGGATAGATAGATAGATAGATAGATAGATAGATAGATAGATAGATAGATGATATGCTACTCAGGGACAATGAAGGCCTTGTTGATTTTTCTTTCTTATTTTATCTAAACTGCAGATTTTGGATTATTTTCTCAATACAGATTTTCATCCTAGGAAAGGGAGAAAAATAAAACTCAAGTGAGTTTGGCAGAGATTCTGGTTCCTTGGGTTCCGGATAATCCAAACCGTACTGTGCATGGCACAAAAGCCACCATTCAAAGAAAGGGAAAGCGTCTGTTTCTCAGCGCGAGGCCGCCAGGCTCTGTGCTGCATCGCGGCTCTTCTTCCCTGTGTCTCAGGTATGCAGGGAGTTCCAGCGAGGGAACTGCGCCCGGGGAGAGACCGACTGCCGCTTTGCACACCCCGCCGACAGCACCATGATCGACACAAACGACAACACCGTAACCGTTTGTATGGATTACATAAAGGGGCGTTGCATGAGGGAGAAATGCAAATATTTTCACCCTCCTGCACACTTGCAGGCCAAAATCAAAGCAGCGCAGCACCAAGCCAACCAAGCCGCGGTGGCCGCCCAGGCAGCCGCGGCCGCGGCCACAGTCATGGTAAGTGCGGCGCCCGCCCCTGCACCTGCCGCAGCGCCCTCCGCCGGCCGCTCTTCCCAACAGTGGGGGACCCTGGAAAGCTGCTATTCCCGCTGCTCTGCTGCCTAAGTTTCGTTGTTGTTTCCCCCTTTTTGTTTGGTTTCATTTGGTTTGGTTTTCCCCCTCCTTCCCTTCCTCAGCACAATAAGTAAATCCCTCAGGGGCGGGTCTGCGGAGACTGAGTTGTCTTAGCTTGGGGTCTTCTTAGGAGAGGGGCTCAGGGGCTTTGCAATGGACGAGAAAGTGGGCACCACACCGGGCCTTCGGAGAGTGGCAAAGAAGGATGGACCACCGCAGCCCAGGTAGAGAAGGCTGCAAGCTGCCGAGAGCAGCCCCCCAAGAGAAGCCAGGCAGTAAGGGACCTGTCGGTGACGGCCTTTTCCCTATTCCAATTTTCCCCCTTCTTCTTTGACTTTTCACAAGGGCAATTTCCCCACCGAAATTTTATGCAGAACAGCAACTGCAATTCAGATGAAAATGGAGCTGTACTGGCTGGCTGGTGCCAAAAAAAAAAAAAGGCTTGTAACCAGGCTTGCTTCCCTGAGTCACCTTACTGTCCTTCAGAGATTAGCAGCAACCTCATTAGCATCACCTGGGAGCCTGCTACAGCTCCAGAATCTCATGGAGCCTAACTGTCCCTTAGAGACCAAAAGTGTCATCATTATCATCACCTAGGGGCCTATTAAACCTCCAGAATCTTGGGCCTCACCCCAGACCTTGGGCGTCAGAATTTGAACTTCAAAACATCTCCAGGTGTTTCGTATGCACATTGACGTGTGAGAAGCACCTGCCTAGACACTGCTTCTCCAACTTGGCTACGTTTTGGAATTACCTGAAGAGTCTCACATCTTTCCCTTCTCTCAGCATTTCTTATTTAATAGATCTAGGGGTGGCCCAGGCTGTGGTGTTTTTTTAAAAGCTCCCAGGTGATTCCAATGCACAGCAAAGTTTGAGAACCACTGTGCTAGGTTGTAGAAGCTTCTAATTAATTTGTTTCAATGTGAGCTCTCTGGCTTATCAGAAGTCTGTTTTAATATGTGATAGGCACCCTGAATTCATTCATTCAACACATTTAATGAGACCATGCATCCAGCACTTGCTGGGTAGAATAAATAAATCAGGCCAAGTTCCTTGCCCTCTAGGAGCTTGTAGTTTAGTGAGAGCGCTAATGCTCCTCAGTGACATGATGGAGTGCATTGGGGCATGAGGAACTCAAAAGAAAAGTTAGATGTGACTTCAGAGATGAAAGGTATAGTTTAAAAACACTAGCTAGCAACCACCACCTCATACACTGGTAACTGATCCAAATGGAAGTGTGGTTGTCACACGAGCAAGTTCATCATTACTCAGCATTCTTTCCACAAATGCTTATTAAGCCATGGACCCGTGACAAGCAGTGGAGGCACAGAGAGAAAGGCACAGAGCCTTACAGAGGTTAATCACCACTTGGTGTGGAGTTTGTGGTTCTAGAGACCTTTCTGATCTCAGCTTATTTCCAAGGGGTCCTTCTCTGTCTCATAGTTTTTCTCTCAAGGTCTTTGTCACTTTAGTGTCCTTTCCTCTCGTCCTTCTCATTCTCGTGTCACTGGACACAACATTGGCTTTTCTGAGTGTGTGAGTTCCTAAATATGTGGAGATGTTTGTACCCACACAAAAGGGTCAGCAAAAAATAGAGAAATTCTCCCTTTTGTTGTTCTAATAAAAGAGCAGTTTCCAAAGCCTATTATAATTGAGAATGGGGAGGAGGGAAGGGAAGATGAAAGCAATTTGATAAACTTAATGCTGATTAAAAAAAAAAAAACTTCTTTTAGAGAGCAAATGAGGTCTTTCATGTATCTCTCCATTGTGGAATCCATTTTACTATCCAGGTAGTGAAGATCTCATCCTATAAGAAGTAAGAATTTCTCACTGTAATCATTTTAGGTCAGCCCAACTTATCCTAATCAGTGTGCTGATTAATGGGCACTAAGAACATGTTTTTCCATAAAATTCACATTATGAATCATGAGTAGGTGTACAGGATATCCTCAGGCTAGTAAGAATTTTGGTCGCAAGAGGCAAAAATCCAACAGAAGTAGCTCAAACGAAAAAGTTGAACTTTACTGGATCATGTAGGGCCCTCCAAAGAAGGTAGAGACAAAACAGGGCCCAGGAATGCCTGGGTCCAAGAACTTAAGAACCAGCAGTTCTCCTTCTTCTTTCTCTTCTTCGCTTCTCTTGGAAGGTGAGGGCCCTTCTCTAAGGCCACCATCTCTATATGATTCAGACCATGGCTTTGGACATCTATAGGGACATGTTCTTACATCTTTTGACAAGGGAGAAAATGGTATCTTCTATACCAGCTCTAATTAGAATAAACAGACAGTTAAGGGTCATTTTGGTGGCTGTCTCTGTGGCTAGAGTGATAAGATGCTGACTGGCTCAGCCTGGGTTACAGTGGCCATCTCTGGCCACTTGGGTATGAAAGCAGGCCCTGGGAATATGAAAACATTAGTCCCTATAACTCAAATACAGGCATACCTTGCAGATATTGCAGGTTGGGTTCCAAATAACAGCAATAAAGCTAATATCGCAATAAACTGACTCATGTGAACTTTTTGTTTCCCAGTGCATATAAAAGTTATGTTTACACCATACTGTAGTCTATTAAGTGTGCAATAACATTGTCTAAAAAGCCAACATACATACCTTTATTAAAAAATACTTTATTGTTGAAAAAAAAAACACAACCATCATCTGACCCTTCAGCAAGTCATAATCTTTTTGCTGGTGGAGGGTCTTGCCCCAATCTTGATGGATGCTGACCTGATCGGGTGGTTGCTAAAGGCTGGGATGGCTATGGCAATTTCTTAAAATAAGACAGCAATGAAGTTTGCCACATTGTTTGGCCCTTCCTTTCATGAAAGATTTCTCTGTAGCATGCGATGCTGTTTGATAGCATTTTACCCACAGCAGAACTTCTTTGAAAATTGGAGTAAATCCTCTCAAACCCTGCTGCTGCCTTATCAACCAAGTTTATGTAATTTTCTAAATCCTTTGTTTTCATTTCAATAAAATTCACAGCATCTTCACCAGGAGTAGATTCTATCTCAAGAAACCACTTTCTTTGCTCATCCATAAGAATCAATTCCTCATTCGTTAGTTTTATCTTGAGGTTGCAGCAATTCAGTCACATCTTCAGGCTCCACTTCTAATTCTAGTTCCCATGCTGTTTCCACCATATCTGCAGGGACTTCCTCTACTGAAGTCTTGGAACCCTCAAAGTCATCCATGATCGTTGGGATCAACTTCTTCCACACTCCTGTTCATGTTAATATTTTGACTTCTCATCCATCATGAATGTTCTTAATGACATCTAGAATGGTGAATCCTTTCTGGAAGATTTTCAACTTACTTTTCTCAGATCCATTGGAGAAATCATGCCAGCTCTATCTGCGGCAGTTATAGCCTTACAAAATGTGTTTCTTAAATAAAGTAAGACTTGAAATTCAAAATTTCTCCTTGATCCATGGGCTGCAGAATGGACATTGTGTTAGCAGACATGAAAACAAATTCATCTCCTTGTACATCTCCATCAAAGCTCTTGGTCACCAGAGCTCATTGCATTGTCAATGAGCTGTAATATTTTGAAAGGAATCTTTTTTTTCTGAGCAGTAAATCTCAACTGTGGGCTTAAAATATTCAATAATCCATGCTATAAACAGATGTACTGTCATCCAGGCTTTCTTGTTCCATTTCTAGAGCATAGGCAGAGTAGATTTAGCATAGTTATCCAGTAGATCTAGCTATGTGCCAAACTGTTTAGCACAAGAGGCCTAGCTTTTGACCTATCTTCTTTTTTGACATGCCTCACTAAGCTTAATCATGTCAAGCTTTTGATTTCAAGTGAGAGATGTGCAGCTCTTCCTTTCACTTGAACACCTAGAAGCCATCATAGAGATATTAATTGGCCTAATTTTGATGTTTTTTTTGTCTCAGGGAATAGGGAGACCTGAAAAGAAGGAGAGAGATGGGCGTTAGGCCATTGGTGGAGCAGTCAGAGCACACATGACGTTTATCAGTAAGTTCACCATCTGATAAGCGTACGGTTCATGGCACCCCAAAACAATGACCACAGTAACATCACAGATCACTGATCACAAATCACCATAACAGGCATAATGTATAATAATAATGAAAAAGCTTTGAAATATTGTGAGAGAATGTGACACAGAGACACAAAGGTAGCACATGCCGTGGGAGAAATGACTCTGATAGACTTGTTTGATGCAGGGCTGCCACAAACCTTCAATTTTTAAAAAACGTAGTATCTGCAAAGTGCAATAAAGCAAATTGCAATAAAACAAGATATGCCCGTACCTGCTAATACAACAAATCATGGTACTAATAGTGACCTTATGGCTGAGACCTGATTTTAACTGCCTGTTTCCTAGAAGTACCAATTCTAACAACTGCAATCAATATATACTTTAATCATCGAAGGAACACGGTGGTAGATGACCTGGGCTGATGGGGATAAGAGAAGGAATGGCCATTTGCATAGACAGGTCATTCCTCAGCCGCGTATCTTTAGGTCAAAGCGATTATCTTCCCCGTGCCCTTCTGTACATTTTCAATTACATTCGTCAAGATGCATAAAGACCATCATAGCGGAAGCCAGTAAGTTGCTGTAGTTTCTTGGATTGTTACACGGAGCCCAAATTCAGAGTTCTGATAAGTCAGAGGATCTTGCAGCCTCTTCAAAGACAACCCGAAGGAACGTAGTTTCAGAACAAGAGCCAGGTTCTTTCTGACGATGACAGGAAAATTACTGAATCCGTCATTGTCTATTTAGTTGAAGTGAGAGGCGCCGTTGGAACCAGCTGAGGTGCAGTTGGATGAGTCAAAGTGTTCTTACTCTAGTAGCAAGATTACTCTTTAGAATCTGAAGAAAAACTATTCTTTTATTTCCTTATTTACAAGGATAAATGAGAGCGATGATTGCAGTTCAAAGATATTGCCATTCCGTTCACCTGGCTTCCATGTCTGAACCCAAAGCATTTCCCTAGTGCAATTTTTATTATTACTATTATCTGGAGATTTTCCCGTTATTTTAATTAATTAGACCCTTGAAAAGAGTTTAAATCTTTAACTTCAGAAAAAGTCGTTTGTTTCCCTTTAGAGCATTATTCTTTTAAATATCTCTTAAAACACAAGCATCACACTTACCAGAATTTGTAAAATGTGAGAGAACAAGCCAGACAGAACTCTCTTTGGTAGTTTTAAACACAAAGTGTGTCTGATCTTCATACAAGCAGTCTTTTTTCACAGAAGCCAAAATGGGGAGACACAGGAGAGAACCATTTTGCAAAAAGAAACAGGACAAGCGGCCACCAGCTAAATAAGTTTCGGATTGTTCAAGAAAATCTGTACAGGAACGTTAAATTCCCTCCTACTTGTCTACATCCTTTTTTTTACATGAGAGTGGCAGCTCTGATTATGGTTGTCAGCATTTCCCCACCTCTCAGATTGGGTTTGCATATAATGCCTTGGTTTGATTGCCTTGACCTGCATGCAGTTGGATTGTTCCTCAATCCAGAAAAAGAAAAACTTGGCTGCACCCAGAGTCTGCTCTCACTCATCATCCATTTACACAAAGCTGGAGGGACGCAGAGGGGCAGAGGATCAGAAATGTGGGTGAGGCCAGCAAGAATGGAACCCTGGGGTCCTGCACGTAGCAGGAGCGCAATTATTAATAAAAAGAACCTTTTTCTCCACCTAGGTGCCTAAGGAGGCTCCTGGGGCAAACTGGGCTCAGTGATCTATAAGGTCTGTTCTAAGCCTGAAGATCTTTCAGCATAGGTAAACAGAGATTCCAGCAAACAACGTCTTCTAAAACAGAGCATCTGTATACTAAAAAGCTGTATTATAACATGATTATTCATCCACACGGATTTTTAAAAAATTCACTCTGCACATGTGTTTCACAGTGTGTACAAGATGTTAATGTATATGCTCTACCCTCCCAGACCTCGGTGTTTACTTGAAAAGAACATCTTTGCATCTAATAAAGAAAACCCACACTAAGGAGCAGTAGAAAGAGATATGTTGTCACTGTCCTGTTCATTTTAGAGTCCTCAAGCTTTTTTCATTCCTAGATTAGTCTAAATTCTATGGAATTTAAGTTTCACCAAACTAAGACAGGAAAGGTGAGAAAGAGGAGAAAATTAACCTTCCAGGTGACAGTCCTAAGGAGACATATGTATTATTCTATTTGGGGACTTCATTAAATGATGCTTTGTTAGGTCAAAATTTTGTTCATAAATACCAGCCTTTGGAGACATAATCACTCTTCTAGTCAGCATGTGGGAAAAGATCAACCCACTAGTGGATTCATTCTGTAAATCTTGGAGACTAGAAATCTGAAGGGAAAAATTGAGCTTAGGAAATTGAGGCCAAAATGATTTTGAGTCTAACCATTCATTTAATAGGAGAACAGGCTATGCAGCCTTCTTTAGCTAATGTAGATTAATTTAAGCTAACAACAAAACCAAACCAAACCACAAAACCCTGCATTACTTTACAATGTAAAACTGTACGGCCATGAAAGATTTTAAGCAAAAATGGCATCATGGAAGTTACATGATGTCAATGTAAAGAATGTGTAGTACACAGAAGCTTTCTTATTGTTGCGCTCCTTGGTTCTTCTTTTTTTAATGCTCACAATGCTACTTTCACAACATTGATTTTATATTATTTGACGGCCTCTATCAAAACTGCCTCCCCAAACCTTTTCTTTCCCACGGGCCTTTGTAAATCTCTTCTCTACCTAGAGGCCTTTCCACTTCATTTCTGGCCTCTCTTTTTTCCCTCCATAGCTCTCTACCTATCTCTCGTCATCTTCATACTTTTTATCCTGAATCATCAAATGGGAATGAACATCCTGTATTTGCCAGGGAAAAGTCATTACTGGTCTCCCATTTTAAGGGTTTAGTACTATCCCATTTTATTTCAAATGAGAAACTTCTATCTCAGTGCTTTAGAATATGATATTTGCATTTAATAGACAAACTTTAGGGATTTACTTATTGTGCTAAGCATAGAAAAGAGGTATTTCATTTTTTTATTTGCATTGGAGCTATTCCTTTGAATTTCTTTATTTTCACAGAATTCCATCTTAGAATGTTTAGTTTTAATTTTTTTATATATATAATTAACAAAGAATAGGAAAATTTTTCATTGTGGTCTAAATCGATCCATATTTGTTATTATTTCAGCTGCTTAAGTGAAACTATCCCCCAAAAGCATTGGTTATAAGTGAAAGATATTATTTTACTTCTAATCTTTCAAGCAGTTCTTTGCTACTTTTAGCTGTTTGCTATTTTTAGCTGTTGTACTTGTTATAGCCAAGAGTTCCATTTCTCATTAATGGGATTGGTCACTGATCGTAGCTAAAAGTACAAATAGAATTACTAAATAGAAATTATTTTGGTACCCGAGAACACTAAATATCTTTTTAAAGGGTATTTTCTTAGTGTAATCAGGTAAGTTGTTTGAGATAAATTAAATTATAATTTCAAATGTAGTAGAAAACAGAATGGATGATAAGTTAGTCATTAGAAACAAGATGATGGAGTAAAGGTGGGAAATTCTGGAAACTCACTGTCTAAATTCAAGACATTAAATTTGGAACCTTAGTCCGCATTGCAAGACCCACACTAGCAGAGTGAAGAAAAGAATTGAGACAATTATCCACATGATTCAGACAAAAAATAAAGATCCAAACCCAAACAGTTTTGCCTAAATAATCTTGTGTTTGAATATTTTTTTGCCTGAATTTTTTTGTCTCAGTTTGCCACTTCATTTTGTTAGGCTAGATCTGAATTCAAAGTTATTTTTATGAAAATTTTCAACTTGGACCTTATACTGACTTGATGCATTCATTGTTTTACATTTGAAAACTAACTTATCAGAAGTTCTTCAATCCTATGGCCCTTAAAAGTTTTGCATTTTTTTCTGAAGCAATATAAAAAATGCTTATGGTGTGTATGCAAGCTGCTGTTTTAACTTTCCTGAATTTCAAACATCTATATTTTACTCTCTTATATGCTTTTAACTAAGGTATAGTAGATGCATTTTTGCTTCAATACTAATTTAAGGTGTAATATTCATTTCTTTAGAGAACATTTTTGTTGTTGTGCATGCCTAGTGTTTTGTACGTTGTATATTGCATTCAGAATATTTTTTTCCTTCTCACCTATCCACAATGCAATGCCGTTCCCATGATGCACCTCTGCTTGCTGTTTACCTGTATGTTAATTCGCTTGAATCCCATTGGCCCACTGCCATCATGTGCTCGCTGCCTGTTATTAAAAGACTCAGTCGACTGCCAAAGCAATGAAGCGACCTCTCGAAGCAACTGTAGACCTGGTACTTTGACCTTTCACCTTTCGCTTTGCATGTAGCTTTTCAGAGAACCATCCAAGATTTGTATTACTTGTAAAATATTGGTTGCAAACAATCATTATTATTAATTTATGGAAAAAATTCAATAAGGTGTTTAGCCATCTCATTTTCATACGTAATCTGTGAAATAAATTAATCCTAACAAATTTTAATACCTTTTCCAAAAGAGTGAAGCAAATATAAATTACTTGGCTCAGAAAATGTTCGTTATAATTCTTATTAACCTTTAAAATTCAAAAAAATTGCCATTTAGTTAAAGAAAAGAATAGGTATTATTAATAACACAAATGCTTCTTTCCCCCCTTAGAATAGTTTAACTCATTTTAAAAGCTGAAGCCATTTTTTCATTGTTGTTGCTTGATAGTTTTTCTTTTCCTTAGTTGAGATGCTACCGTTTTGGGTTACAGAAATCATGCTTTCGCTCTCAATAACAAATTCTCACTCATTCGACATTGCCGCTGTTTAAATTAAGGTGCATGGCAGAGGCATCTCCTTAGCTGTCATTTTTTTAAAAAAAGAATGTTGTAATTGATGATCTCTGTGGACACGGAAAGTGTGTTTGCTTTAAGTTAGACATATCTTATCGAATTCTTCATTTCTAGGCCTTTCCCCCTGGTGCACTTCATCCTTTACCAAAGAGACAAGCACTTGAAAAAAGCAACGGGACCAGTGCGGTCTTTAACCCCAGCGTCTTGCATTACCAGCAGGCTCTCACCAGCGCGCAGTTGCAGCAGCACGCCGCGTTCATCCCGACAGGTAAGTGCCCTTACTGTCCCACGTCCTGTGCCCTTGTGCCCTTCCGGTCATGTGCTTTCTTCTCATTTCTTTAAGCTGTTTGGTGGCATCTAGTTTGCTTTTAAAGGTACGATACAGCTTGAAATTCATCGTTGTCCTAGTTATCTAGACATATTTCCCTTGCTTGGAATGATAGCTAAAGAGTGGTAGGATTCTAAAGCCAAATACTTGATAGAGTTAAGTGACAGATTTAAACCATAAGAAGCAGTGAGCAGTTAGGGCTTTTGGTTTCTTGTATTTATACAAGCCCTGTAAAATTGTTTATGTAAATAAGAGCTTTTATGTGTGACAATTGAAATTTGTAGTTAACGCTGAATGATACAAAAATAGCAATTCCAGTAAATACTAACTGTTTTTTTTTCTATTTCTATGCAGAGCACTAAAAATAAAACAAGGCTATTCAAATTAAAGCAATCCTCTGCTCACATTTTTATATCCATTCTCTCTCTTTCTCCATCCTTCTCAACTTTCACCAAGTTCACAAATATATAGAGCTCTTACCCTTGGTTTCTAAGCCAATGCCTGATAATATTAGGCGCTATGGTGCATTAACTCTATTATTCCACTAAGAGATCAATTGTATTAATCGTAGAATCTTGGAGTTTAAAGGATGCTTAGTGATCTCCTCATCCTGTTTTACAGATGAGAAAACTGAGGCCCCCTAAAGGAGAAGTGACTTTCCAAGGTGGCACAACTAATGATAAAAAGATTAGAACCTACTTTCCCTGTGACCAATTCAACTGACATAACGTCACACCACCCACCCCTCCTCTATCTTTGATTCCACAGAGTTCTACTAAAAAATGAGATAAAAGTGGATTTTTTTAAAGTGTCAAAATAATCAGATAAAAATGAAGAAACAGAAGTATAATGCAGGTTAGCCCTCCGCATATTTTGCCTACATCCCTGTCCATAAACACACACACGGCATACACAAACACAGTCACCGTAAATTGACTGTGATTTTCAACTTTTAGTCTGATGTAGCCTTTGGTGGGAAGACCATCCATTAAGTTTTTCATTTTGAAGTCAAATCCTCCATCCCGTGATAGTGAGTTGAAGGTAAATATAGATGAATAACAGTTTTAACAAAAAGAGATTATTGATCCTAATGCATATGTTTGGACTTTTCCAGTTTATTATCCATTTCTTTAAATCTCATAGCATATCAGGAGTTAATATCTGAGGGAGTCGAATAAATATTTCTGTGATATTCTTTGTAGAAAATCTACACTTTGAAATGAATTAGTAAACCTGGGAACAATATTTATAATAGTAAAAATATAAATTGCGTAAACAAAATGGTTTTTAGTGTTTAGTTTTCTTATTTTAGTTTTAAACTTATCTTAAAATAAATAAACTCATTGACCTGTAGAATCTCTAATTCAGTACTTATTAGGGCTTCATTCTTGCCCTATTACAATAACTAGTGACATTCCCGTGCTGTTGTATCATAGCTGTATTTGTAGATGTAATCCACTTGAAATAACATTTGTGAAATAATCACTAGAATGTAAACTTAGCTCGAGGTCCTGTGTGGTATCCGCAAGTGTCTCATTATAGACTTCTTGGCCACCAGATATTTTAAGAGGAAAAAAAATTAAGGAAGAATATACTGAGGGGGGAAACAGAAAAGGACAAGTCTTTTTCTGAAGAATGGATGATACTACCATTCCCATCTCCTGGGATTACCTCTGACACCCTGAAGCTAAGCCTGGCAAAAGACTCTGAAACCCTCACAGATATGTAACACCCCATCCAATAATGGATGACGTATTAAAATACTGAAAGAATCCTCGTTGTGAGATATTTCACCTCGAAACCATTTAAATATTTCCAAAGCAAGAATGAACAACAGCCTTTATGCAACGACCTGATTTTTTTGGCGAAATGGATTACGTGAAGGACCGGTGTGCTGTGTTGGCTGCTGTGGTTGTGTACTTCCGCCCTCTGGTGGATTCCTTAGGAACAGCTTAAGTGTGTCTGGCAATCCTCAATACAGTGGGCTTTGGTAGCAGAAAAGTGGGTCCTAGCCTATTTAATTCAGTGAATTAGAAGTGTTACATGTTATAAATATCATAGTGGACAAACATGTGGATCTCATGTTCTGAAATGGTATTTTCAATTCTAAGAAATTTTCAAGTTTCTTTCTCCTAAATGAGGAAAGAGAAAATAATTTTATTAAAAGGAAATTAGCATAATTTTTCTCCCACTCAAAGCCACAATAGAAATTTTAGTGTTTATTTTAGCTCAATTTTTTTACTTCAGACTTTGTTTCTTATAAACCACATTTTCAACCTTGTTTTTAAAATGATAATGATAATAATCATTCATTGTTAATCATCCTTGTTTTTAAACCTCTGCAAATCAAGTGATGGTGCTCAAATATGACTTTTGTAACTTGCTAGTGAGCCCATTATTTTTGAATGAAGAAATTTTGATTTTTCTATAGATGTTTTACATAAACAACTGTCATAAACATGAAATGAAAAGCATTTTATGTTCTCCTGGAGGTTGCCCTCTATTGAAAGGTCATTCATAGTAAAGCTTTTAACAGGCTACTCAAATTCTCCCATTGACACAGTGTGAATTTGAAATTTAGGAATTCTGCCTCCAGGCTGCAAAGATATTAATATAAAATTTTATGCAAAATATGGGAGTCTTTTCCAAACCCATGCTAAGATAATTATCACCCTAGTTGATGCCCTAGCACATTTGCAGTGGGTGAAATTTTTTTCTTTCTTTTTTATTTTTTTTTTTACTTTTTTCATAGAGATGATTTTAACCAAGTAGTTATACTTTTTCTTTGCTATGTTAGGAACATGGCAAAACCGCACACACTTTCAAAAATAGCAGCATAATAATTCTTGGCATTTCTCTGACAGGTTTATTCTGAGTTACTGTAAGTGTTCTCATAGACATTGTCTCATTATTCTTCAAGATGTTGCAATTCCTTTAGTGTCAGGCATAGTTATTTGCATTTTGCAGATGGAAAAACTGAGGCCGTGTCTACACTGCAAAGTGGAATATGTAATTAATGGAATCATCCAGATAATTCTGGCTCACAGATACAAGAGCTAAAATATTTGTGCAACAGAAACAGAAAACATTTGAGAAGGCTTTGTTCATAGAATTAGTGCTTTCGTGAAATGCTTCAGCTTGTCAGAACAAAGACAACCCCCAGAATCCTTCCATGATTTATTTCATTATAAAGGAATGACGGAATAACTAGGACAGGGGAAAGTGCTAGCCCAAATATTGCCTAATGATGAGAAACCATAAATGTTACAAAAGGTTATCATACAACTTGGTGAATGACTTATCAGTGTTTACAGTGGAAACTATGTCTGCACAATCACAACAAAATTTATTTATGCCATTCAATTTAGCAAACATTCCTTGAACACATATTATGTTCTGGGTTCCAGAGCCAGTAATGAGAATATAAAAGAGTTCAAAACTAGGTAAAAATCAAATACCATGCAAAGCGTGAAGGACAAGCTGCAGGTCTGAGCAATGCTACTGGAGCATGACAGAGAGGAAGGCAATGCTTCTGCCTTCAGCATGTGCAGTGGGTGGTGGTTCCAAAGGATACGGAGAAAGAAGACTTTCCAAAGTAGGAGAAACTGGCTTAGGCCTTTGAAAGAGAAGCAAGACTTCACCAATGGGGAAGAGTATCCCAGACAGGGGGTGGGAAGAATGTATTTGAAGAACAGGAAGTGGTACATTGTAGCTAGGGTATAAGGTCCTTTCGGGGTCTGTGGGAAGAGTGGAGGTGAGCAGTGGGGTGAAAAGGCAGAGATGCAGTTTGCAAAGAAGATCGGGACCAGAATCTGGCATTGAGTAAGAGAGCCACACACAGCCAAAGACACGGTTATGTGTTTCCAATATTCACATCATTATTCAGCTGCATAAGAGAGACAGGCTCGTTGAATTAATTTGGTTGAGCATTTCACCACATCCAGGACTCAAGCCAAAGTGACATGACTAATCCTAGCCCGGTGTGACTGTGGGAGCTGTTGATTGTTTGCAATCCCGATGACATTCACATGCGTGACACCGGAAAACCCTCCAAGAAAGCCCCTCCACATTGGAATGCAAGAAAATAAGAGGGGATTTTTATAGGGATCACTTTGAATCCAGCCACGGTTAACTTTAAAATAAAATCATTCACAAACTTGGTACTTTAATAAATTTTAGGAACAAAGTGTTCCCAACATGCTTCTTACTAATGGCTATGAATATTCATTCAACACACTGACCACCTTCTACATGCCGCCATAGACCTGGTCAGATAGGAACTCTGCCTCCTGGAGTTTATAGTGGAGGAGGAAAGATGGATGTTCAGCAAATATCCATATAAATATATAGTTAAATTTTTCATGAGTACAGGTTAAGTATCCATTACCCAAAATACTTGGGACCAGAAGTGTTTTGGATTTTTGGAGGGGGAGGGGATTTTGGAATATTTTCATTCCATTACCAGTTGAGCATCCCAAATCTGAAAATCTGAAATTTGAAATACTCCAATGAGCGTTTCCTTTGAGGGTCATGTTGGCACTCAAAAAATTTCAGATTTTAGAGCATTTTGGATTTGGGGTTTTTGGATTTGGAGTGTTCAACCTATACTGTGAATGAAAAAGTAAAGAGTTCAATGAGACTAAAAATAGAAAACTGACTTGATGGCATAAGGAAGTAGGATTATTCTAGGCCAAGTGGACAGCTTATAGTTAGCTCAAAAACAGGGCAAAAGTGTGATCTGTGCAGTTCAGAGAAATGAAAGGCTAACCTGTCTGGGTCGTGGTGCCAGAGAAGAGAGGTGTAGGACAGCTGGGGGGGTAGTCAGAGCCTGAACCACAGGGCACCGTTATCCTCAAAGCAATGAGAAGACACCAAATCCTTTCCAGCAGATGAGTGGGCAGCCTGCATTTGGAAAGGTTTATTCTGCTGGCAGAATGGAGAATGGGCTAAGGAAGGAAGAAAAATGGAAGCAGGAAGACCAGTTAGAATGTTATCACAAATAGCCCAGCTTAAAGATGTGGTGACCGGGACGTGAGAAGTGGCAGTAGTGATGGACAAACAGACAAATGCAAGCTGCATTTTAGAAGCAGGATGGCTTTGGCTTATTGGTAAGTTGGACTAGGGAATTACACCCGGGGAAGTGGTATCAGGCATAACTTTCAGTTCAGACTAGAGCTCTACATAGACAGTGACGTCCATTCGGTATTTCCTGAGATAGAGAAACAGATTCTGTGAAAAAGATCAAAGTTTGGACATGTTAAATTTGAGACACGTGCGAGACATCCAAGTAGAGAGGCCAGGTAAGCAGTTAGATGAAAGGACCTGGAGCTCAGAGAAGAGGTCTGGGCAGGACGCATAAATGTGGAAGCCATGAGCTCACGGAATTTAAGTCCACAAATTGAATGATATACCAGGAAAAAGTATAGAGTAGATGAAAAGGACCCATAACTGAGTCCTGAAAAACTCTAGAATATAGAGATGTAGAGTTCAAGGGAAGAAGAGAATCCAGCAAAATAAATAAAAGGGAGTTGCCAGAAAGAAAAAGAAAGTGTGTGTGTGTGTGTGTGTGTGTGTGTGTGTGTGTGTGTGTGTGTGTGAAAGAGAGAGAGAGAGAGAGCGAGAGAGATCAAAACTCTAAGGGAAGAGAGTGGTTTATTATGTAGGAGGTGGGCGAATGCTAAATGCTACTGAGAAGTAGGAACAGTTAGGTGATGATGCCTACTGATTGCAGCAATATGGAGTTCGTTGGTGACTGACATTTGCAGAGGTAAAAATGAAAGCCCAACTGGAGAGGATGGAAGAATAAATGGGGACAAGGAAGTGAAAATTTATGTGCAGTTAACTTTCCAAAAGTTTGTGAAGATTAGAGAAATAGGGCTGGAGAAAGATACGGTGTAATGAAAGGGATTTTGAGGGGGAATGTGTGTGAGAGAGAGAGAGAGAGAGAGAGAGAGAGAGTGTGTGTGTGTGTTTTAAGTTGGATATATTGGCGCATGTTTGTTGAAGAATCCAGTAGCAACCCAATAAAATAGCCCCCTTTCCTGAATAGGTAATATTAGCCTGATCAAAATGTAGGTCAGGCAAAAAGTATCCTGGTGGTGTGAACAGCTAATATCTCAGATGACAATTCTGAAACCCTAAGTGGGTACACCTATGTTCATTAAAAACTCCTTCTCTGGCACTTACTTGACACTCAGTCATCAGTTGTCTAAATCCACATATTACCTTGCTTTTCGTGGTGCTGAACCAGTAGCATATAATTCCTCAAAGCTTTCAATACAGTTCTTTCTCAGTTCTCCACAACAGACATTAACATTCATGGTCAGAATTTTCTGATTCATGCACATTAATAAAACCACCACAGATAAGGCAATTATTTCTAAGGAAGGGCTGAAATCCCTCCTCCCTACCTTCCACCTGCCCACTGAGGCACCTCCATGAGATTTCCTAGGAGTTTTGCCAAAGGTTTCCCTCCAGAGATCACCTTGTAGCAACCATGACAAAAATCTGTAGCCCTGGTTTTAACTCAGCCCCAGTTCTGCACTATTTTGCCTCTGCAACGTTTAGACTTCATTGCCAGGCACTGCTCCATTATTACAATGAATCTCGTAGCAGAAGGTGGATCACACACATGTGCACACCCAGTTCATTCCATCCAAGTATCTCAATCTTCCTACGTTATTGGGCTTTCAAGTAGTGATCTAAAATTAACTTACCCTGCCCTGCAAGACTTCGATTTGGAGAATACGAAACCTTAATTACTGTTCTTATTTTCATATTGTTGCTGACATAAAAGTTTTACAGTCAAACAAGTAAACTTTCAAGGCAATAAATTCAGCATAATCTTGTGAATATAAAACCTGACCTGAATTCAGGAGTAGAGTTCTATTTCTAGCCCTACCCTTGACTCTCACTATGCATGACCTTGGAGGAGTTACTATGCCTCAGATTTTTCATCTGTAAAATACTCACTTCCTACCTTGGAGGATTAACCTGATAATGTCTGTAAAATACTTTGACGTCTTAGAGGAAAGGACACCACGGCATTATCACATGTCATTCTTATTAGAATCATGTTGATGTATATGAATAGAAAGTGTGAACAGTAGTCTAAGGAGTGAGCTTGGAATAATATTGGCTTAAAATAAGTCAGATATATTTGTGTCTGTACTGACAATGTGAATGGCCCTAAAAGACTGTGTTAACTAACCCTACTTATTTCTGGTTGTGCTTCAATCTCATTTTGAATGTTAACTCTAAACCGCTAACCTGTTTCTTTCCCTTTATTCACTTTTTCCACCCACCATTGCATGACATCAGGGTCAGTTTTGTGCATGACACCCGCTACCAGTATTGGTAGGTTTCAACCTTTTTTATTTGTCTTTTATATGATGTACAATACCTTCACTTGCTTGAAATTTATTTCAGAGATGGTAGAAATGCCTTAGGAAATAGTATATCTGAAGGTTTATTTGGCTTTAGAGTTAACATATAGGCTTTTAAAAATGTACTTGTATATTTAAGAAAGTGATGGTTTTAATGTGACCTCTTGTGCTAGAACAATCACAAACAAAAACATAAAACCACAAGTACGAGTCTGCTTTTTAATGATTTGTGTTTTGTTTCTCTTTATAGTTTATATGGTGTAGCACAAGGGAAAAAGAGCTTACTTTATCAGAGAGGCAGGCTAATTTCATCAATGTTTTAAAGTTTCATAGTGGTGTGCCTTTATCTCCTCTTTGCTGTGTGTTAGAATTATCAGAGTTTCCCAGAATTATTTATTTTTTAAAAATTATAAATGGATGTATTTTGAAACCAACTGTCTGAGTTGCCTTACTTGATTATCTTTTGAAATTTTAAGTGTTGATTTATTTGTGATGATTTTTTGTACTTCAGCATTCCCTCCACTGTTAAATTTTAATAGTATGCAGTTATCCTCACACATTTTAATGCCTTGATACAAAAGTCTGTCTTTAGGACATATGGATTCATTCCACTTAGAGTCAAGAAAAATAAACATTGGCAAAATTTGTCTGGCTATCTCAGAGTAACGGTGTTGGAATTTGCATCAAGGCCATGATTTCTGCTCCATCATTTATTGATCCAAATAAACCACAGTCCACAGCAGTTCCATTTTATATAAACAGTTCCAAATTGGAAAAAAAAATTCAATTTACCACAATTAATTCCAAAGAACATCCTATCCCAAATTAAGCCTACATGTAGAGCCTTTGATGTTTTAGAATTTACGACTAAAAGTGAATATCGTATTTTTTTTATTTCATTGGACATTACCTTTCCCATTTTTAGAAATAACCATTACTACCTACAATATATGCTCTGAATTGGGAATGGATCTATTGTTAGAAATAAAATATTTATAAATACATCAACCAAAGTAATCTGCTTTGGCCTTTCTGGGAATCACTGATTATGTTTTAAAACTTCCTTTAATTGTACTTGTAATAAGCTATTTTCCCTTTTTTATTTCTCTCCCATGCTTCCTTGCTTTGCATTGTGATTGCATGCCATCTGCTGGTTTAACCCATGATGGCTTGCTGCTCTGATATTCACCATGCCAAACGCCACTTCTATTACCATAATGCTACACCCTCCTGTTCATTGCTCCCATGGTCCCCTCCTGAAAGTACCCATGATGCACAGCGCTACGTCCGCCACTGTCTCTGCAGCAACAACTCCTGCAACAAGTGTCCCCTTCGCAGCAACAGCCACAGCCAATCAGGTTTGCTCCTTTTAAAGCTTTCTTTCACGAATCCCAAACTCTAAATGAGTGCTGATATTTAAAAAAAAAATTCTCAGTGAGAATTTTTTTTTCATGTTTATCCATCAAATTTTATTTTTTTAATTAGTTTATAGCAAGCATTTACGGACAGGTTGCACTTATTTAGAGTTAACATTTACTGCCAATAATGATGTAGCTATGTTTTGTGTTGCACTGTTTGTTTTCGTACCTAATATTGTGTAATTAACCTGACAGGCTTAAATTCCTTTTAGTACAGCATTACCTATCCAGTGGTTTGTGAATTGCCACAGAAAAATTGTAGACACGCACCCCTAGGTGCTTCAAAACTGGCTCTATTTTGATTCGGTTCATTCAGACCTTGTCATCTGTGTGGAGAAAATAAATCTCCTCTTAGAAAGTTCCCCCTTTTGCCTAAGCGTCAAATTTGAGGTCTGAATAATTGTTATTAGCATTTGACCATGGTCTTAGGTTCTTCCAAACTCGCTTGGTTCCCACTTTACAATCTGTTCAGATACTGGCCTGAGAGCCAAACCATCGTGGAAGAAGAGTCATGTGCCACTGGGCTCACAAAGGCTGGATACGACTGATCGGGAGTGTTTAACTCTGTTGGTTTCATGCATGTGCCAATAAGACCACGGATGTAAGATTTCTTAGTGACAGTCAGTTGGCTATCTCCTACTCTGTGGTCACAGCTGACTATATCCCTGGCTCTAGCCTGCCAACTTGCAAACGTGTGCTCCTGGTCACAAGGACACGAGTGTGAGGGGGGAGTGAGCATAAACTCTCACCTCGCCTAGAAAAAGACATTATTGTGCATGCCCTCCCTTCATAGAAGAACAATTTTGGTTCGGCTTTTAGTTTCGTTTCATTTTTTTTTTTTTCAATGAAAGCAACTGTGCTAATAAAAGATGACAAGGGATATAGGAGTAGGCTGGAGGGAAGGGCAAAGCTAATGGGAGAAATTGGGGGAAATTGTGTCAGGGCATAAATGGCAGATACCACAGTGCATTCTGCAGGCGGAGAGGGCTGAGTCCCTGCTCCCACATTCAAGTGAATCCCTGATTGCAGGGCTACAGGTTTCATCTACAAAGAGAGGTGAGAGTGTACTGGAATGCAGGAAGAAAGGATAACCCCTGTGACAGTTCTGACTGTGCCCTCTCCACACTGTGACAAAGCAGGAGAGAGCCCAGGACCGAGGGAGGAGAGGCCGAGTGGGCAGAGCAGAGGCAGGCAGAAGCTCTCACTCCCATGGCTACAATGCCACCCACCCTCTGAGGACAGCCAACCCAGCTTCCAGACAAATAGAATAAAGAATAGCAAGGCTAAGTTCTTTAACCCAGAAGGTTCTTTTTTTAACCATGGGATGGGAGAAGGGAGAAAGACTGTTAGCATCTTTCCATTATTAGGTTCAAAGCTCCTGGGCTCACTTGCTCATTCTTCATAGGGAAGTTGGGTAATGTTTTCTTGTAAATCTAAGTCCTGCCTCGTTGAACTGTGTTCATGAGATTTTTGAGTCAATTTTTGTTGCAGAGTCCCTTTATAAGAAAACAAGTTTGAAGTATAATATAGTAGTATTTGTTACAATGAAATTTTTACTGATACTATATAGTAAGTTGAGCATGTTGGACACTTAGAGATCTTTCCTAAGAAAGAAAAGGAAGCCAAGATAAATAAATACTTCAGGATAAATTCCTTTATAATATGATAATTAAAATTAAATAAATTAATCTTAGATTATACATTAAAAGAGGTATATGAATCATGTGTCATATATATTTTTCCAGCCTAGCGGTTCTTCTGTTCCATTTGGTAGAAAAAACTTAGAGAGACTGCATCTGTATGTGTAGGTTTGTATATGGGTGTGAGGAGTCAGAGGTAGGAACCATGAAACAGTCAGAAGCTGAAATATATCACTTTAAAACAGGGTGTGATTGGTAAGGGAAATGACAAGATGAACTGACGTTTCCATGTGTTTGATTACAAGTTTAAGTGAAATTTAACTTCAATTTAATCCAAACAAATATAATTAAAGGAGTATCTGACAGTAGCTACAAGAATCCCAGATTCTGTGTTTTGCAGTTAATCAGATGTAATAATTGCTGCTGGATTATGTTTAAATGATAAAGAAGAAAAATCCTTTAGCAGCTCTTGATGAAAGTCTGCTTGCACATGAAAACCCACAAAAAATCATTAATATTAAACATAAATTTTGGACATGATATCTTTGCGTATTTTCAACAAGTTTCAAAGAGCAACACACCTACAAAAGAACTTGGGAATTCTTTTAGCCTCCAATAATAGGAAATGTACAGCTAGTTAATGACTGTGAAGTAACAAGCTACCATCTTGCTAAGATTTCACTCTTTAAACTCAAATCAAATCATATCCATCTGAATTATGTAAGTCACTTAAACATAATGAATCTCATTTTCCTCATTTGTAAAAGGAAGACTAGAACTAGGTGGCCTCTGAAGTCCCTTCCAGCTCTGAGATTCAATGAACCAATGGTTCTGTGACTACTGTTTTAGGCCCAAAGCATGAGATTACAAAGGTACACACAAACGGAATGGAAAGTGAAGCTGGTGATTCCAGAGTTCAGGGAATGAATGATAAGCATCTTGCCTTTCTTTTTCTTCACCGAGTGATCTGTCTGTAACACAAAATACAGTAACATTTTGACAGTTTTTCGGTTAATTTGATCAACTCAGACCATCAGTTCAAGTATTCCAAATCTCATAGGCATTTGTAATTAGACAAGTCATTCACAGAAGTAAGAAGATAGACTAAAACATCCCATGCCAGCTTCTCCGGTCCAGTGTTCTTTACACGCTACCCCGTGGTGAGCAAAGCTGAACAAGCAACAGGTCTGTAAATTCATCCTCTGGTTGAATCAAGGTGCCACCAATGAAAGTTTGCACTGAACTTAGACTGGTAGTTTGAGATTAAAGACAGAATGCGAATACATATGGGAAATATAAAATCCTTTTTGGTTGTTTAGCTCTGGGAGTATATATGGAAACAGAAATACAATAAGCAAATTTACTAAGAGCTATTTCCAGTTACAATTAAGGTCTTTGAGCCATAATAGACATATGACACCTAACAATAACAGTAGTAGTATCACAAACCACTTATTATGTACTAGGTATGATTCTATTTGGTCTCTCTCATATAATATATCATATATTCTATTATATGAGAGAGGATAGTTATGTATAGATATACTCACTTAATCCTTACAATAATTTTATGAAATAGAAACAATGATCTTCATCCCCATTTTAGAGATGGTAAAATGGAAACAAAGGTTAACTACCTCAGCCAAAATTACACGGCTAGTAAATGTTCTTGCTAGTTTAGACCTAGGCAGGCTGGCAGCAGAGGACTTGCTCTTAACCACCATGGTACACTGCCTCTCTCCATAATTACAAATACACAGAAGTCACTTCTTCCACAAATAAAACTGTCTTTCAAGTGACACCCAATAACAAGCAGCTCTATTGTTGTAGGGGAGAATGAAGTAGTGTTGCTAATGCAGCTCAAACTGAGGGGAATCCTAAACGGGGGAGATGCGCTGGATGTGAACATAGCTTCCAGCTGACGGTGTGAAATGGCCCGGTCACGTTCAGAAACCATACCGTTGGCCTCACTGATTCTGTGTAATATTATAACCAGCGAAAACTATTAATAATTTCTATAGAAGTAAGATAACCTTAGGAAGAATTAGTCATTAGTCTTAGTAAAGCAGGTTCATAGCCTTCTTTGGTCATAGACTTTACTTCTAACCTCTACCAATCGTCTCACAAATAATTTGTTAACAAGGAAAATTGGGGTGAAAAATGATGGTAACATGTAAATTGGTCAATTTCTGCCCACTAACAAAAAGACCAAAATGTGTAAATCTGTATACCTATATTGAAACAAATTTAATCTTAGATTATACATTAAAAGAGGTAGAGGCAAACATCTCAGTACATGGATTACCTAGTGTTTTTCATATTATAAGAAATATTATTTAATAAGATGAGAGCACAGATTAAAATTCCTGTAACAAATTATTATAGTATTCCATACTGCAATTGCTTTAGTATTTTTGACTTCAAACTTATATTCTATTTCAAAGGGGGAGAAAATAATTTCCAAGTAAATATATTTTAAATATTAGTTTCTTCATTCAAATACAGAGATTATTCAATTTACTTAATAACATCCTTAAAGGCACAATTAAAATCCAATTTATACTGTGAATCTTTCCCGGAACATCCGCCTCCCCACTCCTCCAGCTACAAATACTTTTTCTATCCTCTAACTTCTACAAGGACTTTGCACATCCCTTAAAGCATCCTTATTAGACAGGAAGACAAGTACAAGTGTACCGAGAAAGGCTGGGACGTCTCAAGTTTAGCTGGAGAAGAACTAACACTCTCGCACTAATCAGAGCCTCAGTTTGCCAGAGTTTGACACTGGTCGTGTGGGACCTAAATGCCAAGTTAAAGGGTTCCGCCCTTATGTGGCCACTGAAAGGTTTTCGAGCAGGACAGTGATGGGAACGGAACTGTAGGAAGAGTGAGCACATGGAGTCGAGGCGGGAGAGTCCGCAGAGGCCATTAAGAGGTTTTAACAAGAGCCTAATGGGGACAGTGGCAGCTGGCAACTGGCCTACTTTATCTTGCCTTTGCCCATCACATAGTAAGTGTTACTTTTCACCAAAGAGAAACATGAAAACGATTTCATACTATAGCAAAACCTGTCCAAAATAAATGTCACGTGGCAGAAAGAGAGATTTGGGCTGATGTGAAGGGTTAACCACAAGAAGTCACCTCTGTAGGACCTGGACTCCTGTCCCTTCCAGGAAAGCGGTTGGGTGGACACTGGCCACATTCCTCCAGTGTCACGCCCGACATGCGTCTTCCCACTTCCTTCCTAAAGGAGACCTCAGAGCCAAAAGCTCAAAGACCCCAGGCCTCTGCCTGAAGGAAGTTCCTTCAGATATGGAGTGAATACACATTGTCTGCGTCTCCACATCAGAGCTCTGTGTAGAGTGGGGCGATTATTCAGCTCTTTCATTCTGGTTTGTGAGTCCATGCTGGGGAGAAAAGAGCCTACAAATTGATATTAGGAATATTTTTAGGGAGCACCCCAAGCAGTGCTTTAAAAGCTGATGAAATCAGATTATATTTCGGGCAATATATCAACCAACACTTAATCAAATCTCCAAAAAGTGATGATTTATGTTTAAAATTATGACCTCAAGGTCTTGTCACATCTTCTGGTCCCTTCTCCAATGACTAAGTCCATTCAACAGAGAGTTGGCCTTCGGAAGAGTTCATTGAAAATTAGTTGATAATATATTACACACACATAGCCCTCTATTTATTGTAATATTTGGTAAGTCAGAAAATCCCATTTTCCAGACATGCCTGATATTGCTTTACTATATGTGATAATCAATTTCAGCAATATCTTACCAGAAAGATACAATAATTACATGTAACCAGTTTCATATATTATGTTTTATCTTGCCTGCTATAAAAGCAGGGAAGAGAAAAGCTTAAAACCATCACACTTTACTCATGTCTCACCTTTAAATGTGAACACAACTTCAAAGCTATTTGTCTATAGGCTCTTGGATAAATAAGTCCACCTAGACTAACCAAGAAAGCTAGAAAAGTAAGGTCAAGTTTGACTTCATCTCTCCTCCCAGAGTTTTATAAAACATCTATTATTCAATGCCATCTGTCAGGACTATATTCACACAACTGTAGGAGGCATTCAGCATTCCCCACTGTTCACCACTTGACCCATTTTGGGCCTGTGTTTGTTTCACAAGACAGTCTCGGTGCTGCCAGGCCCCAGTGTGGGAGGAGTAGGCTCCGTCAGCGCCGTCTTCTGCAACCCGCGGGAAAGCGGCTGGCCTCTGTGTGCGGATGATCAAACTGTGATCGCTCCTTTCTCGCCGCTTGCTCATTCCTGGGAGCAGAACAGAAAGCAGCTGGGCCCCCAGTATGTTGTTCTCCAAAAAAGCAGAGACTGCAACTGTCAGAATCCAGCCCTTGTAAATAGTACTCTGGGCTGACATAATTCCTGCAGCATTTTTCTGCTGAAGTTGTTTAGCCACCTTTAACTTTTTGCCTATATTCTGACTCTAGAGGGGGAATCTGGTTTCGATAATGGATCTGGTTGCTTCGAATGAGGTAGACTTGCCGGTATCAGATATTTTGTGGAGAAGGCAGGAGTGTGTGTGTGTGTGTGTGTGTGTGTGTGTGTGCGCGCGCGCGCGCACGCGCTGTATCTCTTTGAGTAAAAAAATAAAACTAAGAAACTGCAGCACTTGCATTCAGTTAACACTATTAGTTAAGGCTGCTGGGCAATTTGAGTCTAAATTCCATTGTGCAGTGTGGCCGGGGCATCAGAATCCAGACTTGCTAATGTGGTAAAAAAAAAAAAAAATTAAGTAGGGGGAGAGGTGGGTGGTGCTCTGTCTGTCTTAGACAGACTTGGATCTATGAGAGCAATGTAGAGGCAGATTAATTCTTTTCTTCAAGAAATTAGAAAATAAGAAGACAATAGACCTTTTATTTTCCTGCCTCTGGAGTGGCTGCTTTGCAGGACTACCGTGAGGTTTTAATTAATAAATGTATTTTCAGATTCTCTGAGGGAAGGCTAAGTTATGTAAGTGTTGTAATCTAGTACATTTTCATTTTTCATGAATAATTTACACCTCATGGTGAGAAACTTGGGTAGAATTCTTTTGTATATAGCACCTAAAGACATAACATCAGTTCCAATTTTGTGCAGCTGAAGAGAAAATGTCAAGAGTCCTTACCGGGCGCTTTCCTGCCTGGTGGATGGTCCTTCTCCCAGCTCAAATCCCATCCTCCTTTGCATTTTGATGGAATTGGTGGGAATCTCTTTTAGATTGAAAAGTCATATTCCCAGTAGCATTTTGGCTTTTGTTAATGGTAGTAAAATCATGCTCCAGTTCTCTAACTTTAGATTTTCTCGTTCCAGGGGAATGAATATATAGTCCATCCTATATTTGTGTTTATTTCCAGCTCTGGATTGGTAAGGAAAGAGAGACTAGCTGCAATGCCGGGATTCAGGCCCATTGTCAAGGGCAGGACGATGACTAGGTGTCCTTTTTAATGAGAATTGCTCTGCAGAGAGTAAAATTTGTATTCATGGACACCTATCTCCCCAGGCTCTCCCAGTGCTGTCTGCCCTCTCCTCTCGCCTGGCCACCTGTGCCTTTCTGTGTGGGTGGAGGGGGAGGACAAACAAAGCTGGCTGTGGTTTCACTTACCAGATATGATGCCACCATGTATCCAAGACGAATCAGTATTACCGCTGGCCTCTCCGCCCCTTTTAGTGTTCCCCTGGGGCCAGACTGCTGGAGGCAGTGACTTCCAAGTCAGACTTGTCTGAGTCAGCTGATCACTGTACAGGCCACCAGGCTGGGGAGGTACCAAACCTACTAAGGAACTCACTGCATTGTGAGAATCATAGTCAGAGAAGGTCGTAGAACCAAAAGCACAGTAGGCACACTTTGCCGCAGGGGAGTACACTCCACGGCAGGGCATGATCCCTAATGTGACTGGGGACATAGGTCTCAGGGATGTGTAGGAAGGATTCAGAGAAAGGACAGGCAAGGTCGTTCCTGACAGCATGGCCAGTTTGACGTTCAAGGGGTGGAGGAGAGGTGGGGTAAGGAGGGAAAGGAACTGAGGTTTATACGTGCACCAGCCTTCTGCTTTACACTTGCCTTCACATCTAATCATACCAGAGGGGCTCGATTTCCCCTCTTTTACCCGTGAAGAAATCAAAGCCCAGATCTGGTCACAGTTCCAATAGGTAGCAGAGCCTGCAACCTGACCTCACTGAAGTCAATGCTGTTCTCCTTGTCTTACATTCTCCCCCAAGAGCACACGTGGTTGAGAAAAGGAACTTCAGAATCAGTCTCAGACTTGATCTCACCATAGAGGCACATGGAGCAGCTATGATTACATCAGAGCTAAAGAGGGCAGACACTGGCTGGCTCGCACACGCCAAACGACCTGCTTTCAGCCACACTGCCATGGAGTGGGAGACACCAGGGTGCGTGAGGAGGAGGACGCCGGGGCAGACCTAGAAAATGCAGCTGAGTGGGTAAGGAGGGGGTGAGCCTGCAGGGGGCCTTGAATGGCAGGATGAGGACAGGTCAGGAAATGTTAAATGAGGCTCAGAGACACGGATATGCTGAAAGTGTGCGGGTTAGAGATGAGCCGGGATGGTTAGCCTGAGCGCAGGTGAACAAGTGAGGAAGCGACTTCACTGATGAAGCGGTGAAATCAGGGTAGAGAGAAAAGAGAAAATCTCAGGGAAAAAAAGATGAGTAATTCAGAACCAGGGAAGCTCGGGAAGGCTTCCTGATCCTTTGCTCGCCCAGAGGCTATCCTCCGGCTTCTGCAGTATCTGGATTTCAACACCTTTAGCTTCTCTATTACATAAGCCTCCTAGGAGACACCTCTCCCACTGACTTTCAGAAAAAGAAGGGCTCTTGTCTACACATCTTCATCTTGATTTGTACTGTAAAGGACAAACTTGACTGATATTTTCTAACATCAGTTTATGACAAATTGTAGCTATTCTAGCATTTAGAATCCATCATGCTTTGGCATCAAGTACAATAAACTGGAGTTTTTGGTCTGTTTATTTTCAATAATCAAATTGTTTTATTCTTATCATCACTCCCCTCACTCTAGAGTATTCAAACACCTCAGAGCTTATGTTCATAAGCTTCCTGGAATCAAATACAGACACCAGACACTCTTCACTGTTCACCACAATGCATTTCTGGAAGCAGCATCATTAAGCTGATCCTGGTAAAATGTCACCCACTTCCCCCTAGTCACAGATACATCGGGCATTACAGGTCTGACTCAAGACCAGCATCAACTAAATCATAGATATGGAAGGCAATAAGTCATAAGAACAAATTTATCACAATCATGCCATATCTCTACAATAACATAAAAAAGAAAAATTATAATGCAGATTACATTTTAAATTGGAATAGGTGCCCAGATCAATGAAGTAGCTTACCCAACTCACATAAATAACAAGATAACTAGACTTAGAACCCAATTATCCACATCCTGCCTACGGCAAATTTTTTTTTTCTTTTTTACCACACTGCCTTCCTGAGAAAGTGCTTTAAATGATCATGTCAGGGCCCCAGATGACTACAGAGCATACAGACAACACAAACATGACTCAAGCAACTACCCTCATGGAGCACTTACCATGTGCCAGACATTGGGCTAAGCTTTTTATGTGAATTATCTCACTGGAACCTAAAATGGCCCCATAAAGGACTGTTATTATCCCCACTATAGAGATGAGGAAAATCCAGTTTGTAGAAGCCAAGGAACTCACCCAAGATCATTCTATTAAGTAGAAAACCTAGACTTAGAATTTTCTCCAAGCTCCTAATCTTTCATTTTACAACAAAAAGGGCCTAGGTGGTTAAGTGACTTACTCAAGGCTACATAAGGGATTGGAAACTCAGTCTCCTAACACCACGCTTAGCTGTATTTCTCCTCCACCAAACCACAACTCAGCTATACATTTTTTTGAACAATCAATAACTTTTCTCCCTCCTTAGAATTCAGAAAGGTTTCTGAGGAATCCAAAAGATTCTTGGGGAAGTTAAACTTGATTCCTTCATTTTGTCCAAGTATTTTTCTCATTAATAATTCCAAAACTGTTCCATTAACCATTCTTTCAATGTTTGTCATTGTTAGATTGAAATGTGTGAGAGGGCCAGCAAATCCCTTTAGCTGAGAGAATTCAGGAGAGAAAGAATTACTTGAATCAATTCCTGTTGTTCAGATTCTTTCCTTTGCTCTGACCCTTGTAACACTGAAAATGGCCTTGAAGAAGGAAGGAAGTTAAAATGGGGAAATCTAAGAAGTGTGTAAAGAATGAGAAGAAAAATTCCATTGTATTCTTTGTCTTGGACAAAGGTATTTAGGAGTTGGTTGGGTTTAGGTTTTTTATTTGGTTGGTTTGCTTGTTTAACGTAAGTTAACCAGTTCCCTCCTTCTTTCCACTGATGTGAGAAGAGGTGAAGACTTGGAAATTGACAGACTGTTCGACAAGACTGGATGCTCAGAAACGTCCATAAATAGTGGTTTACTCTAGCTCAGTGATCTAAAAACTATTAATAAATACTATACCTTATCAAAATATTTGCATTTTGTGGCTTAGAGTAGGAAATGAAAATAGTGGAAATATTACCATCTAACAGTAGCGTTTGTTACGTGATTACTTCTACCAGGCATTTGTTAAACACATTATCTAATCCTCACGTCAACCCTATAAGCTAGAAATAATTCTTAATTCCCATTATAGAAATGAGTAATACAAAGAATAAAAGTTGTTGAATAACTTACCTATGATAACAGGTCTATTAAGCCTAGTGCTGGGTTTGAACCAGGTCTAAATGTAAAGAATGGGAGATCCTGTCTCTCAGGAGATGTTAACCTTCTACTGCAGTGGACACTGACCATCATGTGCTGATGGCTGTCTGTACTCTTGTAATAAAAAATTTTAGCTCATATATGATTAACATGAATTGGCAATCAAGACTTTAATGAAAAATCAGAGCAATTCAGTCTATATTTAGTCATCAGTGATAGATCAGGATATATACATACAGAAACAGAGGTAAGTACATTTGACATTTCTTTAAGAGTCTTAATCTCATCGAAACCAAGTTTATTTCCAACATATGGAGTGCCATGCAGATCAGAGAATATTTAAGTGCACAGTTGTATTGTTTGAATGCCCATTTAAATAGAAGGTGAAAACAAATTTTATCTAGGAATTTTATCTATGAATCCTAAAATAATAGCCTAAGTGGAGGGACCAACATTTATCAAAAACCAGTATGACATATCAGACACTGTATACATATTTCATTTACACTTAACATAACTCTGTGAAGTGTCTTATCCTCTTTACAAATGAGAGCAATCTTAGAGAACAATTTGCTTAAGATTCAAACAAATAGGTAGTGGCTGGACAGGTGTAGATCTCAGGTTCACCTGCCTGAAAAATCCTGTTCTCTTGGTCAATGTAGGATTGGGATAAACCTCTTTATCTGGCTCCCCTTGAAAATTCCTGACTACTGAGTTTCAGTAGTGCTTTAAAAAGTTTTAACCATTTAAGAAGCAAGTTCTAGTAGAAGTGAAAACTTTTTAAAGTCCAAGCTCAATATCAGAAATGGTCTGAAAATATTGTCGGTTGTTGAGATCAACAATGAATAAAATGAAATTCACATTTTAGTCCAGTGAACAAGAGCTAGAGAGCAGCAGGAACAGGCATCGTTTCACCCTTCCCAGGACAGGAAACTGACAGGTAACTTTGGCTGAAAAGAGTCTACTAAAAGAAGTCCTGTCCATGAGGACTTTTACTTTGTATTTTTTAAACAATAATTTTTAAAGAGAGATAATATTATTCTCCACCATCCCCATGGAACCTCACCATCAAGTCACCCTCAGCTAAATTGAACAGTACTAGTTGAAGATGAATGTTTGGGGTAGAAACGTGAAGGGACTAGAAGCTTAAGTCAGTTGTAAGTGAAACCAGAGAGCTAAATTAGAAGGTGAGCCGGTAACCATCATCTTAATGATGATTCAGGTGCACAAACAGAAAGAACTACAGGTCCCACTTTGAAGCCAAAAGTGGGAAGGATGAAAGAGAGGGCAGGAGGGAAAGAAGGAAGAATGTAAGGAAGAAGGGATTAAGGATGGATAAGAAAGGGGAATAGGGAGTTACTGTCTAACGAGTACCGAGTTTCAGTTTGGAATGGTGAAAAGTCCTGGAGGTGGAGGGTGGTGATGGTCACACATGCAATGTAGTTAATGCCACTGAACTGTACACTTGAAAATGGTTACAATGGCAAATGTTACGCTTTGTCTACTTTGCCACAATTTTGGAAAATAGACAAAAGATCTGAATGGACATTTCTCCAAAGAAAGGATTAAGGATCGGCAAGGAAGATGTCTAATTGTACCTATGTTTTTGTTTATACTATGAAATTTAATAAAATCTCATAGTATAAAATGATCCTTTTCATGTGAAATACTCTTCATTGTTGCCATGCTTTCCTCTAAGAGTTTGCATAAAGCAGGTAACCGAATGCAAATGTGGGTTCATCCTCAGTGAACCATGTCTGTGGCAATGTATGCTCGTACCTTTTCTCAACAAATGTGTATTAAGAGCCCACCTCGAGCTATGAACAGGTCAGAAGTCTGAGAACACAGCAATAAAAACAACAGTCCCTGTTCTCAGGGTCTTACATAATGAGGTGGGCAGGCAATAAGCAAACATGCAAACAAGTACAAAGTACTTATATATGACAAGGATCATCTCAAATCATAGCCATCCGTCATATCCGTGCTGCAGGAATGGGCCTAACTGCTGAGCTTTGATGGGGGACGGTTAATATTAATCGCAAATAAATAAAAGAGAATGTGGGAGCTCTTCTTCTTTATTCATTTTCCTCCTTTGGTTTCCACTTTGCCGTCTATTACACCAGGATATTTTGGCACCTCCTGGGAAGTTATTGGGAGAACAGATGGTAATCTGGCTTAACTACTCACCACTCTGCAGAGGTGCCAGTGCCACACAAGCAGAGTGAGAAACTAAGGCCCGGAAAGGTCACAAGTCTGGTTGGTGGCACAGACAAGCCTCCTGAAATCCCAATCCGGAACTCTTTGGTTTTTCCTTTGCACCTTGATTTTACACACAATTGGACGGTTTTGTTAATCTCTCTCTCTCTCCCTCTCTCTTTCTCTCTCTTTGTCACACACGCACACACATACACACAGAAGCAAAGAACTAAAAAGGGGGAAAAAAACTCATTTTGCTGGAAAATTTGTTAAATGGCAGCATCATCCCACCAATCTGAGAAATATGCAAGATGATGACAATACACAAAGACATACTCTCATGTCCAGTACATTACATTAATCTTGCTGTTCCTTTCAGTGAATTTTAGAATTTGGTTTCTTTTCTCCCTTTGATGTCTTAAAAGCCAATTCTTAGCAGGCTTAATTATACATTCTACTCCACTGTTAAAATGGGCACTGTGGCCAAAATGTGCCCAGGATTCTAAGTCTAACATAATTGTAGTGGTTACAAAAACAGGACATTGAGCAGGATTGGAGACTTTATGTTAAATCCAACAAGATCTTGTTTCTGATTTTTCTTGAGCGGAATCTTCAATTTATTACTGAGAGCAAAACCTCATTTTGAAAAAACCTTATATTGTATAATGAATGTTTTGAAATTTCTATTCAGTTACTATATAAACTGATTGATTTTTTTAAAATTTCATTGTTGCTTTAGGTTTAATTTTTCCATAAGCACTTTGTGAATTTGCATGTTTATTAATTTTTTATTTATTTTTAATTCCTGAGTTGCTAGTTCATGTCCTTTAGAAGATTTAAGATATCCTTATGTCAAAAATAATCATGAGCAAAAATATATTAATACATGAGGAAAAATACTTTCAATGTACACACGAAGTTGATTTTAAAATTATGTTACAAAAACTGCTTTCTAAAGGTATAAAAAAAGTTTCCTTAGATTCGACTTTCATGTCCAGAGGTCATTTTCAATGAAGCAGCCCATTTAATCTCAGACAGCCTCACTTCCTACACATCTCACTGTAAATATTCTAAATATTTTAGAACATTTTTGTTAAATAGTGTGGCCCAAATATTGTATGTTGTTTCTTGATATAGTAGAGGAATTTAGCCTTCTTTGATACACAGACAGTCCCTAATTTTAAAAATGTTTGTTCAAAATTTTCTTTGTCACGTGGTTTGGAACTGAAATAATTTTCCTGTAGACAGTGAGGGGCTTGGTGGCCAGATCTCCAGGTTGGTCTACAATAGTTTATTTAACTCATGACATTGTTTACAGATAATATTGTGCTAAAACATGGAACAGGCCAAATATCATCCATGTTGATGATGTTCCTATATCTTTAGCAAGAAAAATGTCAAAACCACGTGCCTAACCTAAACCCCTAGACAGCCATATTATAGAAAATAAACTCCATGGCTATTTCTATAACAGCCATGTTATAGAAAATTCCTTCACCTCCTCCACCTGCTGGGGATAGAGGAGCCATAATCTATGGTGAACTCCGATACTATAATGTTAGCTGGGGAAGGTTTGTGGAGTAAGGTGGGAAATATGGCATGAAATAAGACTATTAGGCAAGGAATAGGACGATAAAATCTGAGACCTGTTCATGGGTAGCCACCATTACTCACATCACCCTCTTTCCCATTTTCCTTGATGCCGTGGTTTGATCTGCCTACTGTTCCTTTCTTCGTATCATGTGGCCTTCCAATCTACGGTCTCATTTTGTTGTTGCCTTCTCTGGTACCTGCTAAGCAAACATGGTCTTACAGCTCCTCTCTTCCTGAATAAACACACAACACTCTTGAACTTATTTTTGTTTTTAATACTTCTGTAGCATCAGGGGAAAAGACCAGGAATTTTTTAAAAAGTCTCCGCATGTCCCTTTACCTTCTTCCTCATTTATATACTATACACTTTGATGACATATGGGTTGTTAGACAATCTGAGGACTAGATTCCCATCTCAGTGTGGAAAAAACAGAAATGGTGTTCAGAATTCCCCCAGAGGAGTCAAAGCTGGGAGAGGCTGGGGCTGGGCTGGAGGAGGGACCCATGCTCAAAGCCTCACTGCAGTGCTCCTAAGAGTCTAGGTGCTTCCACATGTGGGCTGGACTTATCCAAGTCAATTTCCATTGCTGGATTTTATCCAGAAAATCTAAGTTGTCAGTGTGGACCCTGGTCAGTAATCTTCAGTGAGGACAGTGTTAATGCTTTTCATGTAAAACCTCAATGATTAATATTTTCAAATTATATTTTTCTCATGTATTAGAAAGTTTATCTAAAAATATTTTGTTCAAATATAACAGAGTGGAAAAGATTAGACAGAAATGAGTCATCAACAGATCATTGAAAATAGAGGAATTAGGAGTTTGAATGTAAACTTTCTGCTAGCAACAGAGGACAAAACAATAACACTGACAAAACCACTCTTTAAAGTGCTACTAAAAATTAGGGACATTCCAACCAACCAACCTCAATATGCTTTTCTCAAGATTTTGGGAAACTGATTGTCAAATTTGAGAATTTGCTCCAAGGACCCCAGTACAAATAAAAACACATTTTGAAAACAAGTCCAATGTGGCCTGACACCGCCCTCCCTCAGAGCAATATGCCCCCCAAATAGTGCAAAGACTATTTTGCAAAGTATCTTTACATATACCACTAGTTGTCTCTGAACTTTTCAGACAATCAAAAGCTTATAGTCATGAAATATGCCAAAGAAAGTTCTTGAAAATGGACATTTATCAACATGTATAATTATAATTGCTTTAATTAACCATTTTTTATCTGACACCGTATGTTCACTGAGAGGCCAAAGACAATTGCTTCTGACTTAGGTAATCCATACAGGGATTAAGTGTCCCTCTGCCTTTACACAGCTTGTTTCAACCAAAATACTTGCCAAGTTTCACCTCTCAGATAAGATCAGGGCATTGTAGACAGTAGTGGCCACTATGGAGAAGAGGTGAGGAGTAGTAGGGAAAAGATGGACAGAATATTAAACCATGTAGAGACTGGTAGAGGAACATGTGTGACTAAATCAGCAAACAAAAATAACTGTAGATAAAGAAAAACAGAGATTGGGATAGTGAGCAACAGGCAAGCCTCCTTAGCTTGGCCTCATTTTTAGAAAATTCCACTCAATTTTCTGTTTTTAAGTTAATAATAAATATTGCTTAAGGAGCCATTGAAACATCCTTTCTTTAATTGCCTTCTGAGGAAACAGGGCCTTGTAACCATGGAAAAAGATTTCTAAGAAATCTACCAAATCTAGAAGTGTTCTTCAGGTGGAATTTTTGTTTACCTGCCATGTCTTCTGTGAGTGATTGAGTCCCTGGCCTGGAATATTTTTCCTTTTGTCTGTAACAGGGAATGGGGAGAATGGGAGAATTGGGAGGGATGTTTATTTTATTTATTTATTTATTTATT
>CAUYRT010017540.1:0-22020 GCA_963574885.1 Lepilemur ruficaudatus | reverse complement strand
TTTAAATTTTTTCAATTAAGAAAAAAATAAAGGATTCAGTCGGGTTCGATGTATACGGGTCTCTGGGGCAGGAACGTTTCACCCAAAGTCGACGGTGCTTAGCACCCCGTGAGTTTGGAGTGAGAGGTGGCGGTGGGGGGGTCTCTGGCAACCCCCTCCCCTGCGGCTGTGCCCCGAGGTGGAAGGGTGTTTCCCCCTCAGCCCACGCGGTGAATTTGGGGCATCCGTGCGGCTCTGCACAGGGCCTGTTGCGGCCCCGGTCCCCTCCCCTCGGCTCCTGGCTCCGAGCAGCTGTAACGCCGGTGCAGACATGTCTCCTTCCTGTGCGTGTTTGTGCGTGTTTGTGTGCATGTGCATGTGTGTCCGTGTTGGCCGTGCACGCTGCCACCCCAGCGCCCCGGCCACCGTCGGGGGGATGGGTTTGGAGCTGGTTTCCTATCACATTCAAAGGGGGACAGGAAGCAGGTTTCATTGTCTTTTTGTGGTTTTAGAATGTTCTCAGGATTTCTGCAGAAAATCCCCGGTGATTTTCATGCCGCTGGTTCCAGTTTTATACGTATTTTATTTATATGAATATGAATTGTGGTTACTTTATATAAATGCATACTTACATATATTTATTTTATTAATCTATAAACATAATATTAACTTTGTATTTATTTGTGTGAATAATAAGTTATATAGTATCTATAAAATACATACTTTTATTTATACATTATATACAATTCCATACATATAATTATAATAGTAAATATATATAATACATAATTTTATATATAATATATAATTTTATATAATTTTAAAATACTTTACGCATTACATTAAAGTTCTACGCAATAGATAATGTATAATTTTATTTATATATAATACGAAATTCTATTTATATAAATCAGTATATAACATATCATTAATACTGTTATATTTGTGTTAATAATTATGCATTATTATACATAATTGCTATGTGACAGTGAATAAAATTCTATACCATACATGCATAATTATATATGTATACATAAAATTATATACATTCTATATTCTATTATGTAATATTATATACATTATATAAATTAAACACACTATATATAACTATATATAATGAAATATGTAACATAATTCTATTTATCCTTGCATAGTTTTATATGAACATGTTACATTTTATAATATGTGTTTTATATTTTATGTTTTTTATATATCTATATATTTATAATATACAGAATCTATCATATGCATCATGGATACATTCTATATGTTATAAAATAATTATTACATATTGCATATTATAAAATGAATGTACACTATATAGCTATATAAACAAATAACTATAAAATGTTCTATATTTTTAAAAATAAATGCAATATAATCTAAACATACGTTGCAACAGGTTTCTCGTAAGAAACGGTGTGATCAGAAGATGATGTATTAAGAGGACAAGCAGTCCGTGTGGCGAGCCCAGGGCAGATGCCCGATGACACCGGGGAGCACCCAGGGTGGCCTCTGGGCTCTGGGCAGACCTGGTGGAGGGTCCCGTCTGTGGCTGTGGCACCTGCTCCGGGCTGTGTCCTTCCCTCCACCGCACACCCTGTCCCCGACTCCAATGTCCTCCTCCTCCTGCCGTGGGACCCACCTGGACTCCCTTCCGCCCCCTGCAAGGTCCTGCTTTCCGATCCTCGGGGGTCCCCTTGGGCCCCCTGGGCGGCTGAAGTCCCTGGAGCAGTGTCCCTGCGAGCACAACAGCCCTGCCCGGCTCACTCCACGTTCCCACCTGTGTCTAAATCACGGCAAATCCCGAGTTGTTTTTCTTTTGCACCGAACGAGGCGGATCGAAGTCCGGAGGCCCCACAGAGTGGTCCCCGTCTGCATGCTTTCTGCCTAACTTTTTTTTCTTTCTCATCTGTCGCTTATATATTTCTGCCCCTCTAGAATTCCTCTTGAGTGTTGAGTTTGTTTTTGTCTTAACCACGTTGACTCACCCTGAATCATCACTGTATACATAAAATATAAATAGATATTTAACATGCATTATACACTTAATCTATTATACATTAATATATTTCATGCATACATGTTCGCATTTACAAATAAAGATGTATTTGTAGGCTTAATATCTCCTTTCATAGATCAAGGTTCATGATGATAGAAAATGTGAAATAAACGTCATTTTGTTTTGTAGCAAAACACCTTGGGCTTCCCGTGGTGTGGGGAAATGTTAAGTCCTTTTTTAGACGGAAAAGTGAAGCGTAAAAATGTTCCCCGTGGCCTGACATCCGTGTTGCGGTCTAAGTCGGAGAAGGGCAAAGTTACGGGAACATTGCAGAGTCCGCCTCCGCCGGGTCGGTCTCTGTGCCCCTTACCGGAAACACTGGATTTTTTTTTTTTTTTTTTTTTTTTGAGACAGAGTCTCACTCTGTTGCTTGGGCTACAGTGAGTGCCGTGGCGTCAGCCTAGCTCACAGCAACCTCAAACTCCTGGGCTCAAGCGATCCTCCTGCCTCAGCCTCCCGAGTAGCTGGGACTACAGGCATGTGTCACCATTCCCGGCTAAGTTTTTACATATATTTTTAGTTGTCCAATTAATTTCTTTCTACTTATAGTAGAGACGGGGTCTCGCTCTTGCTCAGGCTGGTCTTGAACTCCGGACCGTGAGCGATCCACCCGCCTCGGCCTCCCAGAGTGCTAGGATTACAGGCGTGAGCCACCGCGCCCGGCCCAGAAACACTGGATTTTTAGGTGCGACTGGCCACGAATACAGGAAAACCCCGAGTCCACGGAATCCACCACGAACTCCGCGATTCTGCCCATGTGTCAGTTCTCCTGAATAGTCAAATATGGTAAGTATGAACCCTGTTTTTAAAAAAGGAAAAAAATATATATTTGTTGCTGTCATACCTCTGGACGGGAGCTGGACCCATAACTTGCAGCCTCGGGATTATTAGAACACACACTCCGTCGGCACGCACGGCAAGCTCTGTTCAAACACCACCGGCAGAGAGCCTCTTGGCGTCTGCTCTGCAAGAAAACGGTCTGTTTTTCTTTTTTTCCCTCTTATTTTTTTTTTTTTTCCTGTTTTGGTGCACGTCTCAGAATTTTAAGTACCTCGTTCGCTTCTGCCAAATGACTTCCTGAGAAGCACGGGGCTTCCTTTCACTGGTAACCTCACTCGTTTTCCAGCTGGAGCAGCTAAATGTTCACTCGGCCACCGAGACCTTAACTGTTTTTTAAAATTTTAATCGGCCGTACCTGATGTTGGGCGGGTTTGGTGGAATGTGCGAGGTTGGGGGTACGACTCTGTCTCTCGGTTTGCCAACTGCATCCTCAGGATGCGGGAGCGTGTTTAAGGGTTCCAGACAGGAATCATTTCCCCGTCATCCACAGCCTTGAAATGAAACAGCCAATTTACGCCTCCGAGAGAGAGAATCTCACTTCGTTGTGGCCGGGGTGGGATTTTTACTTGCCATTTTTCTGTGCACAAAATAATAATAATAATGATGATACCCATATTAAACAAGAAGCTGCCATCTAGCCGGCGATGGTTTCACAGGAAAGATGTATAATATTATAATTGCAATGCAGAAAGGGACAATTTGCATTTCAGGTTAGAGGTCCCCTCAGCCTGGCGGGGCAGAGGCTGGGGCCACGGAAGCTTCGGGAGGGAACAGGGGCCCTGCAACAGGGCAGTGGAGGCGTCACCTTTGCAGGTGCGGGAGGCAGCAGGTGAGCAAAGACACAGGGTTCTCCCCCCGAGCCCGGCAGGTGGGCTGCCCCGGGGTCTCCGGAACCTCACTTTTCATTGGAATTCAGTTCCCGCTTTCTGGTTTACGGAAGGTAACTCCCCCTGGCACTCCCAGACTCTCTGCTCCGACTTCCCATTTGCAATCTGGGGTCCTCATCCGGAATTCGCCTAGTGCGATTCAATCTCGCCCTCCCGGCGGTCCCATTAATATTTTAATTTAATCAGAATTTCTTGAACTTGCTTGCCATCCGGAGCAACCTGGTTACCTGTCAGCTCCCATCAGCTTGTCATATTAGGGGGCATTGTCCTCCGAATCTAATCTGCTTTAAGTGATTCCGGGGGGTGGCGGCCTATAAATCATTTCCGAGCGGCCGTCAGCGTGGCAGGGCTTCCGTGGGTAAACAAATCATGCTTGTTTTACTTTCTGCAGCCACGAACTTTGCTTTATCAACTTCTTATTGATTTCCGTGCTACGAGAGGTCAAAAAAAAATTTTTTTTTCTGTCCTCCTTTACATACAAAAACATTATTAATACAAGGGCCGTGTGCAAGCACCTGTAATTAAGATGAGTTCTGACGTTCCCACGTGAGCCGGGCGGTGAGTCAATCACACCTGTTTTGACCGGGTACCTCCTGGAGTTTTCCGTTTCTTTTTTTCCTTTCGGAACAAAATAGGAATTAAGTGAATATTAAGAAGGTTGGAGTCCCCGAAGGGGGTCTAGTCGGGTTTTGGAAAAGCTAATGGATCAGAGGGGCTGTATGTGTTTGATGCCATGTGAAGGTGTATTTCTGTAAGGCATGCACAGAAGCCTTGGATATATACATGCACGCACACACACACACACACACGCACACACGTGCACACACACGTACACACGCTCACACATGCACATGTCTGATTGTCTTTTTCTTTTTTCAATGATAATCATGAGTTTATTATTTAGTTATGTTTGCATTTCAAATTATATATAGCATGATAATTTAGATACAAATTACATATAGCATGATAATTTAGATACAAATTATATATAGCATGATAATTTAGATACAAATTACATATAGCATGATAATTTAGATACAAATTATAACTAGCATGATAATTTAGATACAAATTACATATAGCATGATAATTTAGATACAAATTATAAGTAGCATGATAATTTAGATACAAATTACATATAGCATAATTTAGATACAAATTATATATAGCATAATTTAGATACAAATTACATATAGCATAATTTAGATACAAATTACATATAGCATGATAATTTTGATACAAATTACATATAGCATGATAATTTTGATACAAATTACATATAGCATAATTTAGATACAAATTACATATAGCATGATAATTTAGATATAAATTATAACTAGCATGATAATTTAGATACAAATTATAAGTAGCATGATAATTTAGATACAAATTATAAGTAGCATGATAATTTAGATACAAATTACATATAGCATGATAATTTAGATACAAATTATACCTAGCATGATAATTTTGATACAAATTACATATAGCATAATTTAGATACAAATTACATACGGCATGATAATTAGATACAAAGATTCTATTTTACTTGTATGTCGAGAAACAATTGCATTTGAACTTTTCACATGCATTCTCTCCGCGATTTTCTCCGGCATGACGAGGGATACTGTGGAGTCCTTGCACAGGTTTTCTGAGCACGCTGCCTCCACTGGCACCCAAAGTGTTTGCTATCCGGTGTTTTGGGGATTCACTGGGAGTTTTATTCCAATCCACTCACTTGTACTAGTTTCCCCAACTTTAGGACACCTTTTGTTTTACGGTGAAACATAACAAAATACGGAGATGTCCCCAAAACGTGGTAAGATACTCATGCAACCTGTGAACGGTCCCGAGTTCCCCACGGGGTGCCCCAGCGGGTTCGATCCGCACCTCTCGCTTCTCACAAAAATCAACTCACGCTGGACAACAGACCCAAGCCTGAGGCATGCAACCGCAAGAATCCTGGAAGAAAATGTTGGAAAGACTCTCACAGACGTCGGCCGGGGCAAAGAATTTATGAAGGAGCCTCCAGAAGCAATCACAGCCACAACAGAAATAAACGAATGGGACCTGATCAAATTAAAAAGCTTCTGTACAGCCAAGGAAACTATCACGAGAGCAAACAGACAACCCACAGGATGGGAGAATTTGTTTAAGTTTTAAAAAGTGTTTCGTGACAATTGCACGTAGGTATGTGTACATCGGAATTTATGTACATTGTATATAATAATTGCACATAATTTATGTACATTGTATATAATAATTGCACACGTTTATTAGATGGGTGTGATGTTGCAATTCACGGATACAGTGTGGATGATCAACTCAGGGTACGTAGCAGATCCGTCACCTCCAACACTGATTATTTCTTTGGTGTGAGGACATTCAGAATCGTCTCTTGAAACTATTTTGAAATACGCAATGCATCACTGCCGAGCGTGGTCTCCCTGCGGTGCGGTGGGACAACAGAGCTTATTCCTCAGAGTTGCAGATTGGAGTCCCCGGAACCACCTCTCCCCATCGCTCCCCGAGCCTCTGATAACCCCCTCTCCACTTGCAGGAGATCAACGTTTTAGATTTCACAAGCCAGGGAGATCGTGCAGTATTTATTTGCCCAGTGCCTGGCTTAATGCACTCCTGCTACTCGGTATTACTGTGCATCCAGAGAAAAACAGAACAGGTAAATTGAAGAGCTATCCACACTCACAGTAGCCGAGACACGGCGTTAACCACCACGGTTGAAGGAAATGCACTGTATCGCCGCCACGGCATGCTGCTCAGCCTTAAAGAGAAAGAGACCCTGTCGTTTTTTATGGTGTAGATGAACCTATGGGATGTTCCGTTAGAACTGAGCCAGACCGAGGTTTTCTTTGACATATTTGAGCTGAAAGTGGGAGGAAAAGAATAAACAGGGACTGCATTTTTTTTTTTTTATATATGTAACAAACACACCAAATACTGAGTCATAAGTTTCCCAGAGGGGCCGGGCGCTTGGCTGCGTGGCCTGCGCTTTCCGATCTCTGAACCCTGGTCCTGATGTGGACGGCCACGGGATTTTCAGTGTTGAAAATGAAACGAAACAGGCTTTTTTTTTTGGCCTAAAATGGCAAGCCTAGGACCGCCGACGTGCTGGAGAGATTTTTGTGAGGCGGGTAGTTCCTTCCTGGGGTACCTGATCGTGTGAAAACGGCTTTATTTAATTTACCCGAAATAGGATCGCATGGGAGCCCTCACAGATCCGGGGCCGCGTGTGGAGGCCCTCCGTGGTGGGGTCTAGCTGCGTCTTTGCGGGGCGCGTTTCCTGTTCAGCCTGACGTGCCATGGACTGGAATGGAACCCAAGCAGATTCAAAGGACTACACGGTAAAAATGTTTCGTTTTTTAAAAGCGTTTTGTGAAAGCAGGCTGGAGGGGGCAGGGAGAGGGGCGGACACCTGCTCGTGTCAGGGAAAGCTTACGCACAAGTTTGCAAGCTCAGGCTTTTTAAAATAGAATGTGGGCCCGTTTTGCACTTTTGACTATGAGGATTTCTTTGGCTGTTCACGCACACCGTCATGCGTGAATACACACATATGAAGTCAGTGTGTGTGTCTCAGGGTAGATTCAGAAGTGTAAATTGAGTGACAAATGAGGATGAAAGAGTTTAACAAAATCCACGTGGGTTTTCCGAGCACAGAGGACGGGTAACAGAGTTTCCAGAGCCCCGTGGAATACTTAACTGTAAATTATAGCCGCAGGGTCGGTAAAACGGTGAGAGTAACCAGTGCTCTCGAGAAGTGGCTGAGCACTTTGTAAGAGAGACGAGATTTCCGCTTAGAAACATTTGCAGAATCGCCCGAGAGCCGTGCGTGACCTCCAAGCCTCTGTTCGCCACGGCAACTGCCAAATTACCGACAGCTGGGTGCACCCCGGGACGTGACTTCGGAAGGAATCTCCAGACGGTGCTAATAGCTCAGCAGGGCATTCGAAACACATTTTTTTTTTAAACAGGAACATTTACAATAACCGTTCCCGGCCATTCTTCTGACATTTCCACGCGGTTCCTTTCCGAGTGCCCCGTGGCATCTCGAGGGATGGGTTTGCGCCAGCAACGCCGAGTTCTTTCTTCCTGACTGGTAGCCACCACACATGTTGGACTCAATCGCGGAAGGTCAGCGTCCGCAATTTCAAAACGATGATATTCCCAAAGTTTTCAGATTTAGAAAAAGAAAATGCACCGTGAGTTTTATTCACTGGAGTGGAGTGAGTGGGGGTTTCTGTGCTAGGTTTGGTTTTGGGGGATGATAACGTTGAGAGGTCGTTAGGTATTTTGGATGGCTGCCCCTGGAGTCACTCTGGTGGCTTTCATAGGAGGGTTCCGCTATGTGTGTGTGCAAATCTTCCTGCCCCCCAAAGGGGCCCCCAGGTTGTGGGGGGCCGAGCAGAGGCTGCGGGTCGTGCAATTTGCTGGCCCCACCCGGCTGTGGGGCCGTGGCCGGATTATCCACGGAACGGAGGGCGTTTGCCGCCCCTTTGAACCAATACTTGCATTCTAGACGTGGTATGTGCTGCATATTAATCTACCTGCTAACCAGGAAAAAAAAAAAAAACTATAGACAGGATAAAACCAATTCATTTACAAGTGGAGTTGGAGAGGCCTCTTAGAATCCAGCCTTGAGCAGAGAATAGGATATTTATTCACAATGCTGATTTTTATTTCATTTTTTTTTTATTGCCCGGGTCCTAATGGCTTGAATTTCTCTGCGAAAACTGGAAGCCACCAGTCTCTGATTATTCATGAAATAATTATTCTGGGTAAGTCGCCGGCCGCATTTGTATTTGAAATATAATTTTGACGAGGGGCAGAGAGCGCATAGTAATGGCCAGCTAGCCGAGTGCGGTGCGGAGCTGTAACTTTTGACGATGAAACGGCTGGTTTCTGCACAGATAAGCGGAAAATAATCTAACGAGGGTTTATTTGTGCGGCACGGGGCCGGGCGGGGGTGGGATACGAGCTCCGAGGAGGGGCCGAGCCGCGAGAATTGGGGAGTGGGTGGGGGGGCGGGTTCCCGGGCTGCCTTCCTCCGTCTTGAAAATAAAAGTGGCATTAAGCATTCTCTCAGAAATACGGAGAGGAATAATGAGGTTTAAAGTCTAATTCTCCCCCACGTAACTGGGAGGCTGCCAGCCCCACGTTAAGAAACGGTGGAAAACTTTCCTCTCTCACGGACGTGAGTCTCGGGGTGGGCTCCCCGGTTTGGGGGACCTCCGTGGGCTCCCACTTCCCGGGAAACATGAGCAGCTCGGAGCAAACCCGGCTCACTCCGGTCCTCGACGGGACGAACCTCCTAAAATCTTCCCTGTCACTCTTTGTCTGGAACCCCAAAACTGCTTTGCCCGCCCCGACTGGTACGGGAGCAGCCCCTGACTCCGCGACTGTGGTTTTTATCCGGGTGGACCCAGAACTTCATCCCTTGGTGCTGTCTGAAGCCTCACATACCCTCCTTGTTCTCAGCAAGATGGAAAAAAAGAAAGAAAAAAACAGTGAAAGGAATCTTGCACTCATTTGAAAAGGAAAGAAGGAAGCGAATGCCATGGTGTGTTGTGACCTCCAAAATCAAACCCCCCGGGGATGTCCTCTGTGTTTCTGTCTCTTTTGCTTATTATATTTCCAAAGTGGGGGCGACTTAGGCATGGGGTTCTCGCCCCGCACCTGCCCCTGAGTCTGATACCGTGAAACTGCACAGGGCTTGGTGGAGGGTCCGGGCACGGTGGCATTGCCCTGTGTTTATCGGACACCGCTGTGTGTCCATCCCTCTATCGGGGATCTCTGAACTTCCTCCGGCCAGAGGAGAACAGACGTCTCTCCTCCTCCTCCCCAGCCTGTTTGTGCCCCAGACTCTGCCGCGGGAATCTCCGTAGAAAACTCCAGATTAGGAGAAGGAGGTTTGTGTCCACCAGCCTTGCAAGGCTACAAGAAGGTGACGATAACCCAAAGTCCCCCTACCTGCCCAGGTGAACCTGTTCTCTGAGCCACCTCCAGAGTCACCCTTTAAAATGCAGAATGGAATGTTTTTAGCACACCTGGGCACCCAGGAAGCCCAGTTAAATTCAAATTCCAGATAACATTCTTTTTTTTTTTTTTAGTGTAAATATATCCCAAATATTCCCCAGGACATACTTACACTCACATAAATTGTTTCTCTGAAATTCAAACTTCAGTGGTCATCCTGTACGGTTGTTTTGTTTTTGTTTTTTAATTTTATTTTTTATAGGTAGAAAAAAACTGTTTTACGTAATTGAAAGAAGAAATCAAATAGAAATTTCAAACGGCGTTGGGAGTAACCGTATATTCCAACATGTGAACGCAGGTAAAAAAAAAAAAATACACAGAGGGACATTTATAGCGTTGGGCGTACATTTGTGCTATAGTTTTCATTGCTAAATTTGGCGAGTCAATCCCAGAGCCCCTGGAAAGGAGAAATAGGTCCCCATCCCTTCTGTAAAAGGGTCCGGATGCCGGAGAACGCACAGCCGTGCCTTTGCAGAAACGGCCGGGACGGGGGGCGGCTGCTTCTCGTGGGAGGCCGTCCCGTATGCGGAGTTTCTTGGCACCAGGGGAATATTCCGGAACAGCGCTCTTAAACCCAGCTGGAAACAAGCTCAGAGGAAGCCCCGAGCTGGAGGAGTTCAAGACGTATTGAGTCATTAGCGTGCAAGAAAGGATGAAAACTGCAATCCTAAACGAATGCAACGGTCTGGGGAGAAATGACCTGAGGCCAGGGACCGTCCCTCGCAAACACAGACGCTAAACACAGCCGGGTCCCTGGACACTCGCAATTTGGGTCTCCCCGAAACTTCATTTTAACAAACGGTATCCTCCAATTCTTCCTCCTTTTCTTTTTTTTTCCCCCCTTTTCCTTTTCCCCCCAGCGCTGTTTGGTATTCTTCACGATGCTGAGTGATACTTCATCACTTTTATTTGCTTTTTCTGCTGTTGATGTAGAAACTCAGGTAATTTGCAAAGCACTAAAAGAGCCAGTTTGAAATCCCCGAATGGCACCGTGAGACGGCTCCTGACCCGCAACGCAAAATGGTTAACATCTGCGTCCTCCAGCGAACGCCCAGCCGTCGGTCGGAGACAGACAGAGAAGCCCCTGCGTGTGTGTGTGTCGGAGGGAGGGTCCCCACGTTTCATAATATCCACATCACGAAACAGATCAGCTCTGCAATATCCACATCACCCCAGACTCGAGGCTTTCGGTGTCCGCGGGGCCATGAGCCCGTCGGAGCATTCATCCCTCACGGACATCTATCCACGCCCACGGGGACGGCAAACCACAGCCGTGTCCGTGTGGGACGCAGAGGAGTGGGCGGTGGGCGGTCCCCAGGGCGGCCGGGCGGACGGCACCCAAACAGGACCCGCATTTTGAGAGTCTGTGTGGATGAGTGTGAACCAGCAAAAAACTCCAAAGGGCTGTCCCTGGCAGGGTCACTTTTGTGGCATTTTTTGCAACAGGCGTGCACCGTGGTGCAAACTTAGAATCGGCCGTCCTGGGCTGTCAGGGTGCAAGATGACCTTATCGCATGCTGCGCTGCACAGAGGGCAAAGTCTCCCAGTGTCCGAGGAAGGCCCCTCGGTGTCTTTTTACGGGGGAGCCACACACACTGAGCCTGCCTTCCCCGGGTCCTCCAGAAGCCGCAACGTTTTGCTGTCAAACCTTTGCAACCCCCCGTGACGTGCATGCATTCCTGGCACTGCCTGACATGGAAACTGAGATGTGACCGGCGGTGGGGACATCCTAAAAGCTGATTCCAAGGCCGGCTGTGGGGAAGACCGCCCGTTTACAGCCCTCTCTTCCTTTGGGGGCTAAAATGAAATTTAGTTTTCTCCCCGAGGAGGACCCCACCCCACCCAGCCCGGTTCCCGAGGGTCCCCTGTGAACCGTGGCTCCTGGCTCAGCCCGGCTGTCGAGGAAGAATTCAGCCTCAGCACACAGCCGGGAGGGGACCCCACGCGGTATTTTTTGTTCCCAACAAACAACCAACCGCCCGCTAGCAAGAACCATTGCTTGCTGTGTGCGATATCCAGCATCGGATAATTCACCGATTACTGCATCGAATTAGCCGTGTCTACAGGGCACGAGCCTCACCATCCTTGACGGTTACTGATTACGGCAGGACGTGGTCTTACCTGGACTCCGTACCCCCTTGCTCCGTGGACCGGACCAGGCGACGCTCCTCATGGACCATCCTGCGAGTTACAGCGGACGCCGCGCCCCCTGCTCCGGCCCGTGCCGAGCAGATGTGTGCCGTGGGTCGAAAGTAAAGACGTCGGTTGTAAATCTACGTTTTATATTTTTTTCTTTAATGGTTTTTTTTTAAGGAACTGAAGGGGATAAATAAGGCAAGGCAATGATGGAAACTGTTCTTGTTTTCTCTCTCTCTCTTTCTTTCTCTTTCTCTCTCTTTCTTTCTGTCTCTTTCTCTTTCTCTGTCTGTCTCTCTCTCTTTGTCCCTGTGCATTTGCCGTGAATATGTGTGGCCCACAAACCAAAGGAAATGGAGTACAATAAACCTAAAAACGCATGCCGGACAGAGGCAGGGTGTTTGCATTTCTCGCTGTTCACAATAAGACGTTAACGGTGTCTCTGATGTGTGGGGGACGTAACCTGGTGGCGTTTGGAATCTGACAATAGAAGACAGTGTGTGTGCAGACGCGATCCGTGTTCTCTGGCAGAGAGAATTGGGGGGTGGATGGGGAGGAATGTCTTTTGGGGGATGCTGGTGTGATCCGGCACGCTCCAAGGAACAGAGCCTGTGGCAAAGCATGTCTTCGTCCCTGGCGTCACGGAATGCCACCGGATGCTTCCCTTGGTGCACGGACCGTGAGCCTGCGGTTCTGAAGCAGCCCCGGGGAGCAGCCGCTGTGTGCTGGGTCTAATGCACGGTCCCTGGTGCACGGTCCCTGGTCCTTCTTCAGAACACACATTGATTTATTTTTTCTTCTTTCCCCAGCTTCCTGAAATCTAATTGATAATAAAAGTTGCGTGTCATCACGGTGTGCAGTGGGATGAGTGTATGCAGGCATGCCCCGTAAAATGGCCACGCCACGAGGAACTGCAGAGGCGTCGGTCAGGGGTGCGGAGTTTTAGCTTTGCAGGATGAAGAAGTCCCAATTCCCTGCAGGTTACTGTGAAGCGATGTCGCTGGGGTTCGGGATACCGTGGGGTGAGCTTGAATCGGCTAAGAGGGGTCTGAAGTCAGAGTTTCCCGTGTTTGCAGGGTGGGAATCTACCCAGGTCCCGCGCTCGCTCCGAGGATCCTGAATGTGGGGCTTTAGGCTGGTCCCCTGGGGGGCCAGGGACAGGGTGGGGACTCTTCCCCAGAAAGCCCGGGGGGCACTAAGCAGCTCGTGGCCACATTGCAAATGCACAAGGGGACCCGGACTCGGGCCCAGCTCTGTGAAAAACCACGCCGTGAAAGTGCGTTAACTGGCACTTTGCAAAGCTCCTCGGGTGTGACTCACACGTGCCACAGAGGCTGCGGCCACGGCGGCCTTGGGCAGCGCTTCGGGAAAGCGTGAAGCCGCCGGGCACGTCCGGAGACCGGACACTCGTAGGGGTGGCCGTGCCCCTCTGGAGACCGGCACTGTGCTCCTCCGCCTGGACACGGGTGGGTTCTCCCGCTGCCCACATGACATGGCACCAGGATGGGGCTGGGGAGAGGGCTGGCCTCGACGTCCCGAGTCTGGGGCTGCGTGTTAAGAGGGCCTCGCGGTGGCGGTGGCTGTGTTCAGCGGCGCCGCTTCCCCCGGAGCCCCGGGGGCTGCCAGACACCAGGGAGGGGCCAGCCCGGGTGGAGCAGCACCTGGCACACGCACACGGCACACACATGCACACATCTGTGCACAGCACGGCACCCAAAACTCACATCTGTACTCAACACAGCACACATATGTACACAGCACAACACACATACATTTTAATATACACATGCACATATATAAACAACACAACATACACAACAAATCACACACCTCATATACAAAACATACATTCAACACACATTGTGCATATAATAACACACACATGCACACATATATGTAACACTCTCACACATTCAAATACACCACACACTCTGTACAAACATGCACACACAAACACACAAATCACATACACAACACATATAACACAGTAGACACCTCACACACAGATACACTCTCACACTCATTTGTATGTACACATCTACATACCGTGCTCACACACGCCACACACGTACGCTCACAGACACACAAACACATCACATACACAACACACACGCAAGACGGCACAAACACACAAACACATATATACATAAGTACACACATCACAACATGTACACAACACACACTTTAACACACACTTTAACACACTCATACACACCACACGCCCATCCACACACACACAAACACACAGTTAAATGCTGCACACATGTACACATGTATGCACATATACAAATACACACACACACACACGCCACTTGCGTGCTCCCTCATTTCTCGTAGTAACGTGAGTTTCCTGCTCTGTTGGAACTGAAAACATCAGGGTGCGGCGAGAGGGCTAGCTGCACAGTTATCACTCGGATTAAATCTGTCAGGAAGAGAGAGACCCTTCCTACGTCCCCAAGGAAGGGCAGCTTCCGTCACAGGGACGCCTGGTTTCTCTCGGATTTTGCTTACACCTCCCCAGGGGGACAGTAATAACTTGAATACCGTCAGTCATTGTTGCCCCGGTAAGCCCATCTTCCCCCTCGGCAGGCCGGGGTGCGGAGGAAAGTGACTTTGGCATGAAACCGGGGTTTGCGGCAACGTGCAGGATGCCGGAGTCCGGTGGGGCTGCCTGGACGCACGCGCCGTGGCCGGCGGGGCTCAGGCCAGGAGGTGGGGAGGCCAGACGGGGGCCTGCGCCCTGCAGCTACTAATTAGCTCGGGTTTTATTGCCGGTCGTTAAAAGGTCGGCCCAACACTTGCAAATGTTATGAAACAGCCGTGCGCCGGGAAGACCTGGAGTCCACACAGGCTCATGAATGCCCGTCTGTGTTGTCCCTTTTCTGGAGCAAAGGGACATTGAGCAGGAGTCTCCTCTTATCTGCAGAAGCCCGAGAGGACCTCAGCAAAAATAACTCCCTTGTTTATTATTCGGTGTTGCCAGAAAAGAGTCAGAAAATGCACCAAATCGGTAAAGATATGTTTATCAGCGGACGCTGTTTGGGCCAACAGGAAGGTTATTGGCTTGTAAACGTGGAAGTTGGTGTCTTGGGGAGGCATTATGCTTTCCACGCAGGGACCGGGTTGATACTTGGTGGGCAACAAACGGGCTTTGTGACTTTCCTGATTTCGAGTGCTCTCCCCGTGATCGTGCAGAGAGCCAGGTTCCCCCGACGTGTGGGGGTGTGAGTAGGTGGTCAGCTCAGCAGGAAGATGCCAGGACCATAAGGCAAAATGATAAGTATAAATTATCGGGGCGCTCCGGTAACTGCAATTTGACTTTTTATGAGCCCGTAACAACGTCCCCAGAGAAGAGTGTGTGAATTTCTGGAAATCATTTGCATTTTCATGGCTTTGGCACCGAGTGGAAGTTGCTGCTCCAGGTTTTGAATTTCCTCCCTCATAAATAAGAGCCATTTTAGGTTTTTTTTTTCCTCCCCTTACCAAAAAAAAAACTCTGATTTTTTTTTTTTTTGCATGAAATATGTAGATTGTAATCCTCACCGAGGAGTCTTCAAAGAATGAGCTCGGAGGCTTTCTGGCAAGAAGCAGAGACACGCCCGTTCCCGGAAACCGTACCTCTCGGGTGTCGGAGTTGTGGCACCTAGATCAAGGCTGTGCGTGCCTCGGAGCCGCGGGCTTCTGCGCGCTCACGCTGCTTTTGCGGGTGGCCAGGGATGGGTTGTCAGAACTAGCGGGTTCTGAAAGCCAGGGCAGTGTATTCCAGAATAAGAAACACAAGCAGAGCGGGTCACCTGCGAGCATCCCCTCTGCCCCTGTGCAGAATTACCTGGTCTGGACAGCTGGTTTCCTTCCGAGGCTAATACTGTGCTTGATGTTTTCACTGAGAAGTTGCATTTCTAATCTACTTGTGTGGAGTAGGATTTGCCCTGCTTGGGGAGGGGTCCTGTCCCAAGGCTGCAGCCCTGACTCCTGAGTACTGAGCGTGTTCTCTCGGCCACAAGCATGAAGCCAACCCTCTGAAGATTTGCCAGTCTGACGCCAACGTTGTCATTTAGAAAAACGAGGTAAGCGCGTCGTCTGGAACAAGCCGGTTCCCAAACCCACAACTTCCCTCCAATTTTCTGAGTGACGCTGCTACAACCGCAGGGTTTTTGTCCGCAACGTGGGCAAGATGCAGGTTGGGGAGGGATGTATCCCAGGGAGCTCTCCTGAGGTTCCTGGGAGAGGAGAAAAATCAGTTTTGAGCTTCTGCCCAAGAAGGAGCAAAGAAGTGACCATCTGGGGGCATTTATCCACCAAACAACAACGGTTTGGTTTCACCCACGTCATCAAGCTGCTCCGTTAACCACCTATGTCCGCATCTCCTCGAAACGACTTAGGATGTGATTTAACATAAGCCAGCCCTCCGCAGCCTTTTTGGCACCAGCGACAGTTTTCACGGAAGACAACTTTTCCATGGACCGGGGCAGGCGGTGGTGGTTTTGGGATGATTCAAGCGCATGACATTTATTGTGATATCTGATGAAATAATCGTACAACTCTCCATAGGTTGGGGACGCCTGATATAAGCCACTTTGTTGGACTCTATTAAAGGGAAAAAAAAAAAAACCACTCACGGCAACCTGCACCCTTTTGGATTAATTTTACAAATAGGAGAATGAACAGAGAAGAGACAAAGGTGGTCCAACGAGTTTTCCGATTTGTCTCAGTCGGGGGTCTGAATTCTTCTGTTCGCTTTGCTGCTCAACCGCTTTCGGCCGTGGTTTCGGAGGTTTCCGAGGTTGACAAACAAACGCTTCAGACGGACGTCACCGGGGTTCCTCTCCATTTAGGTCCCCAGAAGCGTTTGTCTGCAAGTTGCCGTGGGCAACACTGCAACCCTGTCTGGTGAACAGCCAGCCGTGCGATTGCCGAACCGTGCGGTGGTTCTATTTTTAATTTCGGGGTCGGGGCGGCGGGGGGGAGACTCCGTACTGTTTTCCATGATGACTTCCCTAATTTGCATTTCCGCTAACTCCGGTTAATAACGAGGCGTTGCATTCTCGAAAATTCCTAAGAGAATAGGTTTTAAGTGTTCTTACCACACACACACACAGATTGTTAGGGTATGAGGTGAGGCACATTAACTCGATTTAGCCGTCACGCAATGGGTGCGTGTTTCAAAGCATCGTGTTGTACATCAGGGGTCCCTGGCCTAAGGTATGTTGTACAGTGATCTCATTATATATTACAATAAAGTGCATAATAAATGGAGTGCACCTGAATTATCCCAAAACCAGTCCCCCGGTCTGGAAAAACTGTCTTCCGTGAAAACGGTCCCTGGTGCCAAAAAGTTTGGGGACTGCTGCCGTACCTGATAAATACATGTGATTTCTGTCTGCCGACTCAAAACGAATAATCAATTGATTTTCAAAATGGATGATGGTTCAAAACGTCGTCACGGTGGTTTTCTGGTTAAAAAGTAAAGTTCGGTTTTACGAACGTCAGCGTGAGGATGACAAGGTTGCCCAGCATCCGTGGGAGGATTTTGGAGGACGAGGACATGGCAAGAATCACTGTGGTTGTGCAAGGATCACTCCCTCCCAGCCGGGGAGCAAGTTGTCCGAAGATTCCGCGGAACGGTGCGTGTGCTTTGTGAAACGTTTTCAGCACGCTCGTCCTACCTGATTACAGTGGCTCATGTGATGATGTTTCAGGAACCGTGAGCTCCCTGGTTCTTGGAATCCGATCCATGCAGTTGTTCCAAATGCACGCCTGCGAATTCTGCTTCCTGGGTATGGGCAACCTCTGCCTCGGTTGGGCAGAATGACAGGGACCCCGGGAACGCACCTCGATTCTCCTGAGAAAATGAGTGACGGAGGCGTGGTCCACCCTGAGTCATCAAACGGAGAGTTTTGCATAATCGTTGGTTTTTCGAAGACACGCTCTTCTCCCTCTCCTTGTGCCCCAAACTTCTTGGAGAATTTTGTGTTTCCCAAATGCCCTCCACGCTCCCCCCTCCTCGGGCAGAAAGTCGGAATCCCCCGGGGACGAGCAGTCTCTCCAATACACCTTTGGGCATCCGCACCTTTGTTACCAACTTGTCAAACAATCGGAAAGGGACCGATTTTGCTCGCGGCTGATTTGAGGGTGTCCGAAGAGGCGAAGACCAGGCGGAAACGGGTCTGCATTTCCACCGAGGTGAGCTGGGTTTGTCGGATCGGGAAGCGACAGCCACAGGTGTTCGTGGGTTTCCGCCAGCGTGGACGCGTGTCTTTGTAGCTTCCCGGTGGCCTGCGAGGAAAAGACAGCTCGTGGCCAGCTTCTCGCGGCTCCGGGATGACGCTCGAGTCACGCTGTGCCGGACGGGGACTCCTTCTTCCAAAAAGTTACACTTTTTCTGCTCTCTCCTGCTCCTCCCCCTGCCGGCTGTCATTAGCCGGATCTTGAAAGGCCAGTAACACTAATTGCCGTCCCCGCGTGGTGTGCGCGGCCCTGTCGCGACCCCGTCCTCGGTGCCAAAGAAAACGCCGGATTGCATTGCTTGCTCTCCATGTTCATTTTCCTGCGCACTTAACAAAATTACATTCAATGAGCTCTGGAGAAAAACGCACATCAACGGGCCGTGTAATGCAATTTCTGGTATGTGTTCGGGGAAGCGGGGGAAGGAAAACCCTACATTTTCTTTCATTTCTGTCAAAATCAATCACATTGTATGAAACCGAACGGAATCTCTCCCGGAGAGAGGACCGGGGGCTTTGCGAGCGGATTCCGCGTCCCTTACGTGGTAACACGCACGTGTTCAAGAGGTCTCCGGTTTTTTTAGTGGTGTTTTTTTTTTTTTTAATCATGCCTAATTAGTTTTTTTTTAATCACCCACCGCAACTAAGGCTCGCGCCTGCATAATTTATGACACGGACCAGCCGGTGTCAGAAATCAAATGTCGCAAATTAAAAATAACAAGTTTGAGAGCAGTGATTCAATTAAAACCCCAGAAAACACCGGATTATGCATAATTGAGGGCTCGCGCACAGACACCGCGTGTCTCGGCTGTCAAATTGGACGGGAGGATCGGATTGGGTCTGTCAGGGGTATTTCAATCAACCCGGTTTAAAAAAAAAAATTTAGAAAACAAAGATGGTATTTATTATTAACTTGCAGTGTTCAGAGATAACACGGAGGGGTCTGTCTGTCGGGTGCTTGCGGCGAGGCCAGGTTTTACTCGGAGGGCGCATCCCAGATGCAAGAGGCTTGGCTGGTCCGGAGGAAGGGTCCCCCTCACCGGGGCAGTTTTGGGGGGACTCGCTGGAAAGGGATGCTGCCGGGAGGTGGGGGGCTGCACAGAGCAGAGGGGACCCACGGACAGACCCTGAGTTCCCCTTGCTGGGTCCTGTCACCCAAGACCCTCTCGGAAGGAGAAGCGGAGCTCCGGGAGCCGGGTGGAGCGTTGGAAGGTCATCCCAAGGGAGAACAGGTCAAGGTGCCCCTGCGGTTTGGGGAGGGTGGGAATGCCTCCCTCCTGGAGGTCGGTGCAGAGAAAGGAACCCGGGGTCTGGCAGGTGACAATGTCTTCCTCACTGGAGAGCCGCCCTGGGGCACGACGCCAAGCATCCTTAAGCCCAGGTGGGCAGAGGCGGCAGGGTCCCTGTTGGGGAAGGGGACCCTCCAGTGAGCACTGGCGTTGCCTCAGCTGCTCTAAGGGAATTTCTAAGGAGCAGGTGCACGGCAACACTTTGTCACGGGGGCCACCCCGTTTGGCCGAGGAAGGAGCTGGAAGCACAGCTTCTGCACAGTGGTGGAGACAAGGACCAACACCGACTTCAAAGACACAGGAGAATAGGACGCATTCAGGTAAGGGATTCTGTGTTCCGAATCAATGTTTCTGTTCCTAGGGTGCCAACAGCAGAGCACACCTGTGCTCACCTGTACTCACCTGTGCTCACCTGCCCTCACCTGTACTCACCCGTGCTCACCTGCGCTCACCTGTGCTCACCTGTGCTCACCTGTGCTCACCTGCACTCACCTGTGCTCACCTGTACTCACCTGTACTCACCTGCGCTCACCTGTGCTCACCTGCACTCACCTGCGCTCACCTGTGCTCACCTGCGCTCACCTATACTCACCTGTGCTCACCTGTCTACCTGCGGTGCAGGTGAGGGCGGCATTTGCAGTTGGACACAGGGGAGTGGGAGGCTCAACAACTGGACCTTGGCAGGCAGGGAGACTGCTTGGAGCCTCTGGAGCTCATTTTCTTCCTCGGGAGAAACGAGGGACCTTTCTAGAATTCCGCTCACATTCGTGAAGCACCTGGAAGGACTGAGGTGCCGTGCCACACCGAGGCGGTGAACTTGGGTTTCAGAGGGAGAACACCAGGGCGTGGTCTTCGCTGCCATTTATTTGGTTCTTCTTTTATTTATTTCGGTGATATTTCGTAATTATCTGGCCAGACATCTTGCATATCTTTGTTAGATTTTCCCTTACTCAATACTAAATTAGTATGTTATATATTTATGTGATTATATTATTAAAGATGTTTTTATGCTATTATGAATGAATCAGTTTATGCTATTATAAATAAATATAAATTTTGCACTAAAATTAACTGTAATCATAATGTAAAATTTATATAATTAATACATTAACAGAAAATAAATATAAATAAAATTTTACATAATATGCTATTGTAATTTCTACTAGATTTTGTGCTGTTATTTTATGCTAACATAAATAGCACTATAGATTATGCATATATAAGGGTTATTATATACGTTTACAAAATAAATTCTTTGTTGCCATGGTACACACCGGCCATGCATTTTTTTTAGATTGATTCGGTATCCAATATTTTGCTAAACTCACTTATTAATTCTAATTTTCTCTGTCATTTTTAAATGCTTACATAAACGTTCATATTGTGTATAAGGAATGACAATTTTGTTTCTTCTTTTCTGATTTATTTAGTTTTTAGATTTTTGCAGCACTAGATAAGACCTCCAACATCACAGTAACTAGAACTTGGGTTATCGGCATCCTTGACCGGCTACCAGTTTGAAAGGGAAAGTTGAGAACACTTTGGCAGTAAGTGTGGTGTTTGCTGAATACCTTCTGTAGATATCTCCTATCAGATCGAGGAAAGTCTCACATTTCTAGTTTCCTAAGGTATCTGTGTAGTATGTTTGGATGAATGTATTGATTATATCATGAACGATGATGACTTTTACCAATTCATTGTGTATCTGTCGATATAATTATACGATTTTTTATTTTCATCATTTTACTGTGATGGTTTGCATTGTTGAACCAATCTGCATTCTTGGAATAAACCTGATTAAATATGATCTATCATCCTTTATTATTAACGTGTTGCTAATACTTTGTTTATTATTTTTGTGTCTGCATTCACAAGACAGATAGGCCTGCGATCTCGTCCTGGGTGTCAATGTACAAGATATCCCATGACATAAAACGAGTTGTCACTGTGTCTTCATCTTTTCCTAATCTGTGGGCTATTTTGAGTAATATTGGCATTACAACTTTCTTAAGTATTTGGTATAATATGTAGGTAAACAGCTTGGGGGTCCAAATTTCATTCTATAAAGGCGTTTAGTTACAGCTTCAACCTCTTATTGTCAAAAGACTGTTTATGTTTTTCATTTCTTTGGGTGTCAGTTTTGGTAAACTTTGTATTTTTAGAAATGAGTTTATTCTGTCCACATTTTCAAGTGTATAAGCATAAAGTTGTTCATAATATCCTCTTAGGAGATTTTAAAACTTTTTGGAATCTGTAGTGATTTCCCTGATATTACTTTCTAAAAGCTTCTCTGATTTCCTTAATCAATCTCCCTGGGTTTATTTTTTCCCCTTTTATTTTTCATGGTATTGGTCTTTTGACTCTGCAGTGCTATGATGTATTTTTTTTCCTTTTGATCAATTCTTATTTCATTTTTATTATTCACTAATTTATGTGACTTTTTTGCTGTTGTGTTTCTAATGTCTTGAGATCAACATGCCCGTTGATTTATTTTAAATCTTTCCTCCTGTTTGCCTTTAAATTATACCTGCTGCCCTCAGCATGGCTCTACA
>CAUYRT010017538.1:0-31742 GCA_963574885.1 Lepilemur ruficaudatus | reverse complement strand
AGCATTTACAGTACAATGTTTACAGTCACAATTTGTAGTGAGCTGATTTCCCAAAATATATTACCACTCAAGTTGACTTATCTTGTTACATTCAAAAATCTACTCTGTCAAAGTAGTCCATAGAGTACATACATACTGCTCCAGCCGTATCTACGTAAAACCAACACTCCATTTTAAGTGTACAATTAAATATTGTCTCTTCTTTTTATGCCTTTCTACCTTTATTTTATTGTTTCTTAATCAGTGGGAGAAAATATATATCAGGTGTTTCTAAATCATCTGGGGATATTTTTCAAAATACACATGCCTATTCCTCCCGCCACCAAAGTTCTTCTTCCCAGTATTCAATATACTTTCAGGACAGAAGATAAATGTGCAATAAAAAAAAATCTGTTGTGATTGTAAAACCAATCTCATTTTATAACCACTACACTAGTTGCCGGAACCTCCTAAATTCACCCATGATGCCAGCATTCTACACACTAAATGAATTATCCTATATCTTTTTTCCCCCTTCTTCCCCTGATTTTTAAACATCAGCACGTATAGCCCTTTGTTTTAATCTCTCTTTGATAGTAATAATTGGTGGTCATGAGAGTTTTAATCAGATAGAATAATCTCTCCTAATAGCTATTAAATCTCACTGCCTGTAAACCTATTACAAAACATTCTAAGAAATATGGATGCCTACTCTGTCTACAATGCATAATAGTGAATGGAAAGAAGCTGAAGGCAGGGAACTACCTCTCAAAGGGCCTGAAAGGTTTACTTATGAACTGTTAGGTAAGAGCGGAAGATGCATTCACTCAAATACAAATGGATTCTGAGAATATAGTAAGAATCACTGAAGGAGATTTCTCTGGACAGCAATGGTAAGGCTTCTAAAATAAAAGGGCAGAATAAATAAAGGCATAGAGGATAGAAAGAGAGGCATTTTTAGAATTAGCTTTTTTAATTTTAATTTTTAATTATGGATGCATAATATATTTATGGGGTACATGTGATTTTTTTTGATAGAGGCGTATGATGTCTAATCAGATAAGGGTAATTGACATATCTATCGTCTTAAGCATTTATCATTTCATTGTGTGAGGAACATTCCATTCCTTTAGTTATTTTAAAGTATACAATAACTTGTTGCTGACTATAGTCAACCTGTTGTGCCACCAAAGATTAGATTTTATTTATTCTAACTATATTTTGCACCCATTAACCATCCTCATTTTATCCTTCCTCCATAAGGTTGTATTTATGCTATATTTGACTGGATCAGAATGTTGCAGTAGAAAAACTTGGAAAGGCAATTTAAGATGGGATTGTAGAAGGGGACGTCAATAGTGTCAAAAGTAGAAAAGAAAAAACACCTTAACCTCTCCTTTTTCTCCTTTCATTATTATTTCTATTTATTATTGCTGAATGGCTTTGCCTAAAGTTGCAAAATCCCCAATGATGGTTAGCTCGGAAAATAAAGACAATGCGAAACCCCAGTCATCCACATAAAAATCACTTCGCATTCAGAGAAATAACTTGTAGGGCATATTTATGATTTTATAGTTTATAAAAACACAATTTTTTCAGCACTATTGTAGTGACTGTATATTTATCAAATCTCCTTTCTTCAGAAATTTTCCTTTTTAGTAATTATGATTTGAAACTTTAGACAGCTGACATCTACTCATGAATGATTGCCACCTTTTGATAGGCTACTGATAAGTAGATGCAGACAGAAGCCCTTCAGCTCAATTTTCTACCATTATTCCGAAAAACCTCCAATTCACCTACGTCTTACAACAGCAACAGCACCTTTTGGAATATATTTGCATATGACTCGGTTGATGGGCTTTGAGAGGTACATGAGTATGCCCACAGCAGGGCATGTGTGAGGGGCTTACAAGAGATTTCTCTTTATCGTTAAAGTGGCATGTTCAAAAAAGGTTCAATGTCAGAAAAAAACCTAGAAGCATCTGTTTTGTACCTGTCTTGTGGCTGGAGAAGCTTGGATGACAAGGCTGTCAACTTGTCAGTTTTATGAGTACAAAAAAAATTTCAACTGAAAGTCAAGCTGAAAATGTCATATTTCTGAAAAGTACCTCTTAGACTGCATTTTCAAAAAGGATGTCTTTTTGCACTCTTGCAAATATTCAATTACATGCACAGTTGCACGGGCAAATACATGGGAATATTTTCATGAGGGTAATTTACAGTAAACAAGTGCAATTAGAAACTAAGAAGGTTTTTACTCTATGCAACTGTGTGACTAATAGAGAGCAAATGGTATTTTAGAGAATTGAGAGAAGACAGAACAGTGTTTGCCAGCAGTTACTGCCAGTCAGTGTCATAGTATTATACCATCAACATTCTTTGGTTTCACCTATTCATTAATTTAAGAGAGGTCTCCGATGGTTTTTAATTCAGTGCACAGAACACTGTCAAAATACAAAGAAAAAAAGAATGAGAGAAAATATATTTACCCAAAGATGAAATAGATTAATGTATGTAAATATCATCTTCAGCTTCTAGCTCCAAAGATGTTTCTCTACACAGAGTCCACGCCTAGCAGGAATTCTAATGATTCTTGTGTGGACAATCCTCAAAGCAAATGTATCATAAACCATCTCTGACAAACAGTTCACTTGTTCACTAAATATTTTCTAGGAGAAGAATCTGGAAAACCCATAAGCATTTGACATCTATTTCCTCTCATTTATTTTCCTGGGAAAATGGGAATGATTAGCCTTTTTCAGCCAATAGTCCTCTCCAATGGGATAAATATTTCAAATTTCATTCAGTGACAGTTGTTGATATTCTTTCTAGCTACATTGTTTTGGCAACTTGGTGACAAAAGAGTATGCTTTGACAAAACCAAATGGAAAATCCACCGATTCCAGCAGATACATGATGATGGCATAATATACATATGAAAAAGGCCAAATTTAATTAATGCAAATATTATACATCCCCTGTCTTTGAAGATTGATTATTCATACATAAATTGCTCAGGTTTGTTACATTTATGCACATGTAAAAATTCACAAATGTCATTATAAAAGGTGGACTTTGTCTCTCTTCGTGACTATGATCATTAAATATGCCTTAGTGTATAAGCATCACAGCTTCCTACTTTCATATTCCAAGCTTTTCCAGCCTCAATATTAAATTTAAAAACATGAGAATGTGGAAGCAGAATGGATCTTGTTTGAAAAGAAGGCAGAAAATCAGTCTCATGTAATTTGGATACCTAGTGGTATTTCTTCACAGCTAAACCAAAACAAAAATATATAAGGCCAGCCTTCTGTAAGGAATATGACCTCTAATTCGTGGGTTTTTTCCTCAGCATATTCCCCACTACATGTGAATGCAACATGTAGACAATTTATGTATGCATGTGGAAAGAAATTTATTAACTACAAAAACCAATATTTCGCTTGGGAGAAGCAATTAGAAATATGATAGTTGACCTACAACATGAGTATCTTTAATATTGTCCTGAAAAACAAACAAGAAATCCCCACAAAAACTAGGCCAATTTCATGAGTCTCCTGTGATTGATAACCAGTAAAAGGGACTTCAAGATGCTAGTAATTCAGAGTTTATAACAGTCAATTAAATAGAAACTGACATGAAAATATATATATTTATATACAAAGTTAAACAATGATAAAAGTTCACCAAGAAATGTGAATGTGTGTTTTCAAACATTTTTAAACAGTTTCCCTGTGGATGTAAGAAGAGAGAAAGCAGTAGGTGAATGCTTTGCACATTTCATAAAACTTTGAAAAATATGACTGGAGAAAGGCTTTCCGCATTGACAACGATGAGTGCAAATGACCTCCAGAGTATTGACCACAGAGCTTTCATATTAGTTCTGAAATAATAATGGTGTAAAAACTTACTGTGTATTATGTGATGCATGATAGAAGGGTGCATAGCAAAGAGGACAGCTAGAGAAAAAACCTGGTGTAAGCCTTTCATCATAAATAAAGTATAAAGTTTATCTTCTCTGCAATCAAAATTTCAGAACAAAAATTGTTTTAATTAATTAACTAATTGAATAATGATCTTTCTTAGCTGGTATTTTGTTTCTTTATTGCTGTTTGCTAGGACTGAATTTCCCAGTGTGTATGATGAAGAATATTGGTTTAGTGTGGGCTCATCAGCACCACCTGGTAGACTTGTTAAACTACAGGTTGTTGAGCTCCACCTCCAGAGGTCCTGATTCAAGAGGTCTAGATGGGGTCTCCAAATTGTATTTCTAACATGTTTCCAGATGATGTTGATGTTACTGATCTTTGGGCCACATTTTGAGAACCACTAATTTAGTAGAATGTCTGTTGACAAATAATACTTGTTTTCATTGTGATATGATTAGAGTTAAAGAACATCAATTAGATTTTTTTCTCTGCAGTATTTCTCAAAGCATTTAGTGTAAAATGTGCTTTGTGACTATTGTCAAAGAAATGTAGTAGATGGCATTAAAGAGACAAGGCAGACTTTATTGAAGTCTATTGAAGCAGGGGAAAAGGGTTCAACTCTGTTGAAAGAAAAGGTAGCAGTTTTTAAACACCAGGGTAAGCTAGTGGAAAAATACTGAATGACTTTATTTTTTATTTCAGGATATTATGGGGCACAAACACTTTGGTCACATAAATTGCCTGTGCATCACCAGAATCACAGCTACAAGCTTGTCCATCCCCCAGACAGCTCACTGCACCTGTTAGGTGTGAATTTACCCATCCCCTCCTCTCCACTCCCACCTACCCGGACACCTGATGTATGAATGACTTTACAAGAGAGATTGGTAAATGTGTTTAGACCATCTGTGTTGGCTAATTGGCACTTACGGAAGTTCGGATCCTACCATCCTACAGAGACTGGCAGATAGAGGCCCTGTCTATCTCCATGATTACATTTCACAGGCATGGCTTGCAGATCCCTAAGGAAGACATTTCTGGGCTGTAAAACTGGCAAGAGACTGGGAGAAAATATACATCTCAAAGGGACAGGGAAAGAACTTATAATTGCAATTGCAAGTTATCTAAAATAAATGCTCTAATAAAAGGGAGGTCAGAGACCAATAGTCACGAAGAAACCTGTCTAAAGTTTAGACAATCTGGGGAACATTAAGACCATTTTGGTCACCATTCTAGATCAGTAGACATGTGTGTTCTTTACCAAAATTATATGTCATAGAACTATTCTTTTTATGGAGTACTTTGTGTTATTATTTTTCTGCAGAATAAATTTAAAGCAACATTCTCTGAGAAGGAGTGTGTACAAGGATAAAAAGTTTTGAGCAAATGCCATTTAAGCTATTTCTGCTGTTAATTTCCAAACCAAACAATATATTTCTCTGAGTAGGAATTACTTGAATGGATAAGTGGCACAGTAAGGCCTTAAAGCCTAGAAGTAGGAAACGCATTAGGTAGATGAATTCTGTAAAATCTGGTCCTTATTTTTAGAATGCTAACACATCAATTAACTTTGATGTGAATATGCTACACATGCATATGGCAATAGAAATGCTTAGCATCTTTGGATGCATGCATGTATTTTTAGCTACATATGTGCTGTCAAAAGTTAAGTGCTGGAGGTATCACATTCATATGCACAAATGCAACCTGGTTCTTATTCTTTCACATTCTTTGTCTTTCTTACCATTGTTTTATTTAAGATACAGACAAGTAGCTGGTTGTTCTTTGATATAATTTATTGTTTTAATTAGGCACACATTGTCCAAATAGTCTTCTAAATTTATAATAAAATACTAGGTACCTTTAAAATTTATATTTATCTTGTCTTTCTTCCTTGACTTAAAATGTGTTTTTGTATTTAGCTTTTTTGTACTACAAAACTTGTAATAAAACTCAGGAATTCCCACCTACCACCCTGCGATATCCTATTTTCATCCACAGGCAGAAACACATTTCTAACTACTTTAGAAGCCATTTGCCATTATATTTCTAAATTATACACTTATAGTAACATAATGTATTGATTTTTTTCAATGACACATGTTATCTACCAAATTCCTTATAAGTAAAATAAGGGTTTAGCACTATCAATGGCTCGATGATCCTAAGAATTCCCTTCTCACTCTTGTAGTGGATATCCTCCTACCCTGATCCCATATCTTCCTTGAGTATTTTCTCTTTGGTGATCTCTTCCTTCTGTAGCATCTCGAGGAAGTACCTATGGAAAGTTAATTTTTTGAGACTATACAAATATAAAAATATCTGATTTACAAAAGATTCGGACAAGCGATGATTTGCTACTGTTTTATCTTTTGGGGTATTTACATGGCAAAATGATATTTTAAGAAAGGAGGGCAAAGTAGGAAGTGGGTTACATCATGGGTCCTGCCAGACCATTAGTAACACTTCACGACTTGCATCCTTCTATAGTCTTCCCTGTAATACGGGCACTGGAAGCCAAGAAATACATTTTCTAGGATCCCACCTGTAGGAATCTGTGCTAGATTTTGTTAATGATAGACCCTCACAGGAGACGTGGGAAGCACATGAGTTGAGAAAGGACACATTGCTTTGCCAGAAGAGGAGGCAAGAGAGTGGGCTTCAGCAAGTAGAGGATTTCTCAGTCAGTTTGGTTTTTCCCTACAAACAACCTGCTTCTGTGCATGAGACAGCAAGGGTTCAACGAACATGGGCTTCTTTAGGCATTGAAAGATCTTAACAATTCAGAGCTAAAAGCAAAGCTGAGAGCTAATGGCAGCCTGTCTAACCTTTTTTTCCTCTAGCCCTTCCAATGCGTTTGCAATTTCCATGTTGCCAAAAAATTGATGATGAATTAGATAGATAGATACACACACACTCCCCAAAGAAACAAAAACTTTCCTTTTTAAAATCCCTAGAATACTTATGCTCTTAATCATGTACATACTGATATAAGTTTTATCCACAAAAAAGAAGTAATTCTTAAAATTTTGTGAGCCTCATCTAGTTATGCTGGTGAAAATTTAGAAATTAATTTTCAGTCTTTTTGTTTGTTTATTTTTATATTTTTGTACTGTAGAAGAGGGATTAGTAGAGAGAGATGTAGGACTAGAAAATGCTAGAGAGGTTTTCTAAGGCTCTCATTCATGGAGAAAAAGTTTGATGTTGGAGAAAGCAGAAATAAAATTAACAGTAGAAGATCAGAGAAGTTAATCTATTAAGGGAAGGGCTGAGAGAGCCAAAAGAATGGGTATGCGGGGATGGAAACATGGAGAAATGCTACAAGGATTGGGGTGAGATGAAAGAAAATATTGAAGATTTGTGGAGTTAGATGTTTGAGCATAACTGTGTAGTTTAAGACAAAGAAAGAAAGTTATAAAAATGAGTGAGTGGATTGTTAATTAAAATTTCTTAATGTTGTCGTAGAGATACAGGTTTAGAATTCCTTTTAAAGATTACATTTTATTGCTGGCTCAATGTCCCTTTGTGTGTGATGCTGATCTGAGACTGGGTTATGTAGGACATTTCAACTTATGTGGTTTGCATTAATAATTAAAGGAAACAACTTAAACGAATGTAGCTTGAGTTGACTAAGCACGCTGCACTCCCTGTCAGATATCCGGCACCTTCTGCAGTTCTTTTATCCCATTATGGAAAAAATATCCTTAAAATAGAAGTTTTCTTCAAAATATCTGTAAGGAAAAATCCCCTGGGAGATAAGATTCCATTTTCGAAATTCTACTCCAGAGGGAAAAAAGTTCCAGACAATAAAATGCTCTCATATCACTTTTCCTCTCAGGGCCACTGCCCAATCTAGCCTTTCTCCTCTAATAGTACATACAGCTGGTTTCCTATAACACACACACACACACACACACACACACACACACACACACACACACACAAAACAACAGAAACCAAGCACACATCCTCTTTTCAGAGATTAAAAATATCTTGGGAGCAAGCTACACCAGCATCCTGTGTTTTTCCCCTTTAATGTTATTTTGTAGGTTTCGTTTGTCTAGTTTTTGCATAGAAAGGAGAAGATTATTCAATCAAAGTGGAAGCTTTTACTTCTAATACCAAATGATACCAACACCGATTTCTATTATTAATGCCCTCCTATATGTCTACTATTATGGTTGATATTCTCACGTATATTTTTCCCTCTCAATCCCTCAGCAACCCTACAAGGCACAATTAGATGCAAATTTAACAAAATATGTGTTACACAAACATATGCTCACTGACACACATGCATGACATCTGTCTGATACACTAGAAAGCTCCATTTCATCAGTTCTCATGCCATGAACTAAATTTGAAGTTTCCAATAGTCTTTTCCTTTGTGATATCTCACAGCTTCCTTTTTCTAGTGGAAAGAGATTTAATATGGATTTAGACTTCAAATAAAGTCACCAATTAAAATGGCTTTTATTATTGCACTATTTTTTTCAGTGTACTTTAATCACAATTGTTCTAATTCCTGTTCTAAATCTGATTTTATGATTCTCACCCCGAGTTATTTACATGTTCTGTTATTTCTTCAAGGTTGAGCTACTTTTATTCCTATCACTCATGTCTCCCTCACATAGTGAATGCAAAACATTTCTCAAAAACAATAGGATTGTTGTACTGAATAAGTAGTAAGAAATATCACATTTCACGTTACATACTTTTTTATTACATAACTTGACATTTCCTTCCACCTACTGAGGGAAGACTATATATGCTCTTTAGGATGTATTGTTTTTAGCGTTAAGATTAGACTAAGTTGCACTCAATACCGCTAATATTTTATTAGTTATTATAGGTAGCAGATGTATGGAACAAACCATGCTTTCAGAATTCTTGATACTTCTATGTATAGTACATAAACAATGACTTATAGAGAGGATCAATTGCCTTTTTTTGGAAAAAAGACAGAAGTTTGCACCTTTAGACCTGGGAGCTTTGCAACCTGTGATCTCTGACTTCTTGCTCACTGGCCGTCTCTTTGACTTAAAATACACACACACACACACGCACACACACACACACACAGGCCTGTTATGCTCTTGGGATCTCCAAAGTATTTTTTTTTTACAAAGAAAGATGAAGTGCAATGGAAGAAATGGAGAGGAGGAGGGTGAGAGACAGATTGCACTCATATATACTCAGCACTCCACCATAACTCCTCTCAAAAGCATGGGAGAAAAGGATCAAAGGGCTCATCTATCAGACAATGCCTTCACTTGGGATTTAGTACTTTATCCTCCAGCCCCTAAACTTTAAAAGAAATCTTCTAGATTCACATATGACATTTCATTTTTTTTCAGATGACTTCTAGTCAACTTTCATATCGTCCTATTAAGAGCTTAAAAAAACAAAGTTAGTCGATATGTTTGGCAAAGCATGACAATAAACTATTGTTGCTGTCTATTGACTAATTCTGTAACTGGTGGAATATACCTATCCAATTTATTTTCAGTATTTTATACTGAGATACTGAGATAAATGTATTAAGCCTCGAAGTTTGATCCCACTTGAGGCATGTGGAAGATTACCCATCAGTTTATTCATTGAATATCATCATGGGTTGAATTATGTCCTCCCTAATGTTAATGTCCTAATTCCCAATACCTTAGAATGATCTTATTTGGAAATAGTGTCATTGCAGATGTAATTAGATAACATGAGGTCATACTGGAATAGAGTGCGGCCCTCATCCAATATGACTGGTGTCACTATAAAAGGGAGAAATTTGGACATGGACATGCACACAGGAACAACACAGTGTTAAGATAATGGAAGAGATCAGGGTGATGCATGCACAGGCCAAAGATTGCCAACAAACCACCACCAGAAATAGGGGAGAGGCAAGGGAACAGATTCTTCTTCTCAACTTTCAGAAGAAACAAACCATCAGATACCTTTATCTCAAACTTCTAGACTCCAGAACTGTGAGACAATGAATTCTGTTGTCAGTGGTCCCCAGCCTTTTTGCATCAGGGACTGGTTTCATGGGAGAAAATTTTTCCATGGACTGGGGCAGGAAATGAGGTTAGGGGTTGGGGGGACATGGCAAGCCATGGGGAGTAGCTGTCAATACAGATGAAGCTCACTTGCCTGCCACTCACCTGCCATGCAGACCAGTTCCTAACAGGCCATGGACCAGTACTAGCCTATGGCCCAGGGGTTGGGGTCTGCAGGTTGAAGCCACTCAAGTTGTGGTACCATGCTACAACAGCCTTAGCAAACTAATACAGAGATCTATTATTAACTTATTTTATTAACTAAATATTGTTGGTGAAATTTCTCATTTTTGGAGTCTTAATTCTACCCCCATCCTGCTGTTGCATGCCATCCCTCATTGATAAAGACTTCCATTATTTATAAGGTTGAAACCCCTCATACGACCATCTTTATCTAAACTGATGTATTTTGTGGCCTGTTTCCCCTGACCCCCGCCACACACACACTCATGTCTAGGTGTTTATATAAACTATAATATGGCCACAGCATCAATGTATCTTTTCTCTTATATTCCAAGATTTTTTCTGGTTAAGGCTTTGATCCATTTGGTTCTCTCTGTTAGATATAATCTTCTGCCTCATCTTCACCTACTTATTTCCTAAGTAATGTTCAGTTTTCAGCTTAGCTGTCACCATTGCATAAATACTAGTGATTCCTACTAAATAATTGCTGAATGCTTATACAGTTCATTTGTGTCATAATCACCAAATCAATTATTGTTATAATTGGTACAATTATTGGTATAGTATCTGTCATCCTTCTAAACTGTAAGTTCTAAGAATGTAGAGATGAAAAGCATTTTTATTCACTATTTTCTGTCCCTGGGAACTATTTCCCCAGGTATCTTGAATGATTTTCTTCTTCACTTTCTTCAGGTCTCTATTCAAATAACATTGAGAAGCCCTTTCCTGAGCATCTTATGTTAGATATCCTGTTTCTTAATTCTCTATTTCCTTTGTTCCACTTTATTTTTATTCATAAGAGTTTTTACTATCTGACTTTTATTTAAAACTCCATAAACTCTTTAAGGGCAGAAAAGTTTTTTTTTTTTTTAAACTGTTGTATCTACAGAACCTAGAACAATGCTTAAATGAATAAAATGGTAGTTTGTCAGATATTCTCAGGCATTACCTCTGAAATTGAAATGGTTATTTTGTAGCTATAATAATCAGCAAGTATCCTCAAAATCACTAGCTACTTTTCTCCACACTGAGAAATTCAAGTAACAAATAAATTCCATATTCTAAATTTGTAATTCTGAATCTAGGGAAGTTTGGATAAGGGGTATTAAAGGTGGCCAGGATTCTCTATTGTATTCATTGAATAAAAAATTCATTTACAAAAAAAAAGGAAGGTAGAGATGCAAGATAATGAAGATCTTAATAGTGAGAACTGTAATCAAACTCACTGAGGGTAAATTCAGATTTCTCACTCAACAGCACTAACTTTGGGAAAATTATTAACCTCAAATTTTCTAAGTTTACTCAATTGACGAAAGATGTTTCCCAGGGTTGGTGAGAGAATCAAAGGAGATAATTCATATAAATCATTAGCACTAGTACATTTGACATATATTGACTTTTATAACTCCTTTATCTCAGTGTCAGTTACATACTAAGCATTTAAATAAATATTTGTTGAAAAAGATTTTTCTGGTTTCATTACTTTGTTTTAGAGTAATTAATGATATGATTTTAGACACCAAAATTAGCTGGCTATAGGGTCAATTTGATTGTTCATGCAAGCATAACACTTTGGTGGCCATATTTTCCGTTAGGCACCTGTGAACTTGTATAACAAATCCAAGAGAAATGCTGATTTTTAGTGAGGAAATTCAATACCAGAAAGGAATTTGACTTCACACTATGCTATTACTGTGTGTGTGCATGCACACACTTGCACATATGTGTGTGTGGTAGTCTAGATTCCACCGGATGGCACGGTGAAATTGGGAAGTTCAGCGTAAATTTAATAAGGAAATGATTTACAAAGGTACGAAGGTACGAACAGGATCGAGAGAAACTAACAGGGGATAATGCGGTACCTGAAGCTGCTACAAACTTACTTTAAAGGGACAAAAGAAGGAAGCAGATATTAGGATCTATGGATGGCAGCTATTTAGAAAAGGTATCCTGGCAGGAGCTGTGGCATGGCAAGGAGGGATCAAGAAGAATAATTACACTGAGCTCACCTGCCTTTTGTCTTCTGATCCTACGCTAGTGCCTCTCAATGTCCAAACTTTGAAAGAGATGAAGGTCAAGAAAGTCTATTGGTGATGCAGTTGCATAGAGGTTAGCCTTTTAGATCAGATAGCATAGTGAAGAATGTTGCCAATTCGATCTGATGGGACAAATGGAAGATTTCCAACCCAGTGTTTATATATGCAAGGAAAAGGAATAATAAAAAGTTTATGTCCTTGGTAAATTCTGCTGCAATGGAAAATATTTTCACTCTTCTTTTCCCTCTCTCTCTCTCTACCTTTCTCTCTCTCTCTTGTAATTTTTCTTTTTGTTCCACACCTATCTTAGCATGAGTATGAAATGTTACATTGAATGTGGAAATTCCTTGTGTCCTAATCCTTCAACTATCTCAGCAATTCATTTCCTTTCTCATCCAGTGTATGGAGAATGGTGTGTCATTTCAATCGACTCTTTTTACCATCTACCATTGAGTTTTTCCTTTCTGCCATCTCAGTCCTCTTCAGACCCAACCCACATGTTTATCCACTTATTTCTCAGGCTGGTGGGTGCTACTGCAGAAAGTCACACAGCTTTACACATTGGTGCCAATACAAATTTGTGTGCTCGAAACTCAGGCATGTGATGCCTTCTTGAATATGTCCTTCATAATTTCAGATCAGAATTATAGTCAAACTTCTGAACCCCTAAATTTAATTTATCCTCATGTCATGGGCCACCAAGCCAGCTAAAAAGTACCCTGCTCTCAGAAGAAAACTGGGTGGATTTAAAAAATAAGTCACAGATTTCTGGCTTCATTCTTGCTGTCCCTTAGACTCTGTGTAAAGTGTTACAATATTATTTGAAGGCAGATTATGAAATTTAGAAGTAGATAATATAAACCCATGAGTAAACACCAAAAATAGGTATATCTAATAATGAGATATGCAACCAAAGTGGTGCTTGGAGTGATGCTTAGAGGGAGAAGTAAAGCTCCAAATGCATTTATTAGGGAAAAAAAAAATATCCTAAATCATTGTTTTAAGCAAGAGAATAAAAGAGAGAAACCTATGATTGAGAAATCTGGCGCTTAGGCCCAAATCTTGTGTGCAATCATTCGGGTCCAACCACAGGGAATTACAAGGCTGTGCCTTGCAGGGCTTCTGAATCTGCCATCCCCACAATGGTCTTGGTACAGAGTGGTACCTTGCCATTTTCTAAAGGAAGTTGCAGTCATGGACTCAGTTGGCCACTCTGTCCTCTGCCCTCCCCAAGCCATGCTCATAGGAATATCTGTGTTCCTACTCTTAGGCCATTTGGAGGTCTCCTTATCAGGGGCCTTGTCTGAGGCACATTTCTCAGTATACTTCTACTTCTAGCCTTCTTCTTCTCCCTCCCCACCAACCCATGGGGCCCGATAGGAGCAAGAATCTTTTCCCTAGTCTCCTCAGCAGTGAGGTGATAATCATTACCTACATTGCATCCACCTGCCCCTTGCCCAGTGCCATTCCATGGGCAAAAGTGGAACATTAGGGAGTCAGAGCTTCCTTTTACTTCTGGCTTATACTATCTCTGTAAGTGAATGCAGGCTTGATTAGTACTAGCAGTCTGTCTCATTGTCTTAATTGACCACCACAACATCTGCTCACTTAACAACAATCAACTTAATTGATGCACAAAAAAGGCACTTGAAAAACTCAACACCCCTTCATGATGAAAACTCTCAGCAAACTTACAATAAATGTGAATTTCCCCACCCCAATAATGGACATCAACAAGAATACTAACGTCATACTTAATGGTCAAAGAATGAGAGCTTCTCTGACATGATTTGGAAAATAAAATGGAGCCAATTATATCCATTTCTATTCAACATTGTGTTGGTCCTAATCAATGCAATATAAACATACAATAACAGGAATAAAGATTGGACAAAAAAAGCAAAATTATCTTTATTTGCAGGTGACATAATTTTTGTATGATAAAAATCCCACAGAATTTGCAAATAATTTATGAGAATAAATGAGGTTAGTAAATTTACAGGATGCAAAAACCAATGTCCAAAATGCAGTTGGTTTTCTGTTATGTTAGCAATAAATAATTGGCACCTGAAGGTCAATTATAATTTATAAAACATAAAAATGCCTAAAGTAGTCAGGGATAAATTATTTCTAAATATTTCAAGACTTGTTTAATGAAATATCTAAGACATTAAAGAGAAATTTAAAAAGCCATAACATATAAGAAAATATCCTATATTTATGGATTAGAAGATTCAGTGTTTTTAGGATATAAATTCTTCCTCAATTGAATCTATGGACTTAGTACAATCCTCTCAAAATTGCACCATGTTTTTTAGTTAGGAATGGACAATTCTGTAATTTATGTGAAAATGTGAAAGATCAAAAATATTGTAAACAATTTAAAAAATAACTAAATTGAAGGACATAACATTTCACTGCATTCACCGCATCAAGACTGGGACCCTCAAGAATTTATTTCTATCCTGCTAGTCTACACTCAGTCTAAAGCAATTCACCAAAATTACCACTGAAGCATTCTTACTATTTTATGGGGCCAGCGGCTTTTCATAGGTAAAGAGATTTTACCTGGGATTTTCCAGATTCACCTGTATCTTCAGATTTGGGGAAATAATGTGCCCTCTGCAGCCTCAGTTCTCTGGTGGATACAAGAAAAGTCACCGATACTCAGTTTGTCTGAATATTGTTGGAATGATGGGATTGACTATTTCTAACATGTTTACATGTTGGAGCTAAAACTATGTCATGATATTTTTAAGTTGATATTTTTATCTAATTATAGTTTAGTTGGTTTACTTTTTTAGTGAACATTTAGTTTTAATGTTTTTTAAATAGTAGAGAAACCACAGAGATCAACAGTATTTCTGTATTGTGATTTAATTTAAATTAAACATATATAATTTAATATATGTTTATTTTTAATAAACATATCTCTTAAATTTAAATTATTTAATTAGTTTAATTTAAATTATTATGTCCAAGTTTACATATATTATTGCTTTAATACCTAAATCTATGTTGTACTTGACAAAACTTATATTACTCTGAGCTTCTGTAAGAGTTAACAGTAGTGCCCTGTTTGTTATTATTAAACTTTTTAAACAATGCACATTATCATTCAAGAGATTGACATTCTGAAGTGAAATAACATCTGTTTCTAATTGCATTTATTTGATTACGAAATACTGGGGAATGTATGCATATGTTGACATTTGTATTAACAATTTCTCTTTCTTGACTCTAATTATGTTCTTTACCCATTTATATATTGGGATCTTAAAAGGCTATTGATATGTAAATATGAAACTATATATATATATAATGATATAATTTTATATATGTATAAAAATAAAATATTAGAAAGACATTTGCAAAATGTAAGAAGAATATTAATCCTTTACCATATTTATTGAAAATATTTTAAGTAGCATGTTGTTGCCTTTAATTTTGATATAATTTTTACTTTGAAATATATCAGTTTTAAATAGAATATATTTAAGATGCCAATATCTCCTTTTGTAACTTCTATTATTCTAAGTTTAGATAGCTCTTTCCAATCTAGACTAATGGCTTTTTAATAGCAATGGTGATATATATTATCTGCAAGCTTTCTGATTTTTGCTCACCATTTGAAGAATTATCATGCCATGGAACTTCAGTGGGGATACCTTGCTAGTATTTTCATGCTCTTTAATAGTCTCTGTCCTATTGGCACCACTGGATGCTGTCCTTGGTGATTTGATTTGAATTCAGCAGTTCTATGAGAAATGTCTTTATATCCTGAATTGTAACTGTTGGTATTTATTTTATTGTTATCACATTAAGAAGAAGAGTCAATCCAGAGCATCACTGTGTGCAGAGTTTTACCTTTTCATCAAACAAATGACAAACTCTTCTCTGAAGTTTCTTTTTACTCTGCAACTGATTCGATTAGGGGTTGCTAAAACAAAATATTTACTTTCAGGGATTTTTTAAATGTCAATTCTGTGATTATAGAGTCTTATTCTGTAGAAATGATTTGGTTAGTATAAATCAAGTTTCCATATATTATACAAGCATGTTATTTTTATTCGTTTGCTTCCATGATACATTGTAATATATTATTCATATTAAGTGCAAATAAAATAATAAATCCCTTCACAGCCATCACTTTTTATACCCAATTAACATAGAGAGAATGGCATATATTAAGCTTTGAAAAGAGTCAAAATGCTCATAGTGTTCCATTTCTCAATGTATTAACAATGTATAGTGGATGTTTATTACATGTGAGTGTGACCCATTTCTCAACATTCTTTCTATGTATTTTGAAGTCTTCCTTTCTAGGTCCAGTTTCCCACAAGTATAAAAGCGTCCAGATATTTCTGATCCCTGTCCTACACTAAGCTGGGTCAACTTGAGACTTTAAGTCTTCAGAATTGAGTCAAAGTTATAGGAAAGTTGAAAAATTATCCCTATTAGTGTCTAAAGTATAGCAGTGGCAATAACATAGAGAGTAGTTGTAGAGTCTGTTGATTTTCTAGAATTGCTTCTCTAGCCTTCCACCTGTTTCTGCAAGACCCGCTATTCTTCCAAAAATTTTTACTTATGCTTAAGCAAACTAAAATCAATTACTGATGATTGCAATAATCTGATTATACAGAAAGATACATTGACGTCTACTTGATTGTTTATATCAGAAATAACACTCCAAAGGAGAACCAAATTTTTGCTTTTGTTTGATATAAAAAATGAACAATTAACTTACCATATGAAAAATATTAAAACTCATTTGTATGGCTACATATCAAGAGGTCAACATAGTTATGAAACATCTGCTCTTTTAGATGATATTATACCTGTTTCTTTTTAGATACTATGTCACTTCCATGCCCAGGAATCTTTCAAAATTATTAATTTTTAGTTTATAATGAAAGTCAACCTACATCAATAAAAATACATTTTACAAGCCAAATATTGTTAGAATCAGAGCTACCTTTGCCCAGGAAAAGATGATCAAAAACGACTTCTTGAACCAATGTAATTTTGCAGCATATTTGCTGTGGTTTCTTTTACTTGACCAAAATATATGCTACAAAATATTATCATTAAGATTAGTTTGCACATTTATTTTAAGCGGCTATATAACATTGAGGTTTTCTCCTAGAATACAATATGCATATGTATCTCAAAGAGAACATATGGAGATTAATTTGTGGTGTTGCCAAGTTGTTCTTTCAAAATCGAAATTTTCTAGTATTGAAAGCCAGTTGAGGAGCTCTATATTTAAAATCTGTATGAAATTATATCATTCTTTTAATCATTTAAAAATATTTAATGTTATTTTTCTCTGCAGATGAATGCAGGATGGAGTCCACACCATCAAAGAACTCTCATTTTTTCCATCAAAGAGATAGGCTTGCACTGAAGCTAAGTATATGAATTCTGAGGGAACAGACACAAAAGAGGTAAGAAAGATTAGGCTCAGATAAAGGCAATAAGCAAAGGCATGCAAATGTGAAAGAACAAAACACTTTCAGAGAACTGCAAGTAATGTGTCTGAGGTTAAAGCGTAATGGAAGCAACAGTGAGAAATGAGGTAGTAAGGTATTTTGTTTTTCAATTTTCGTTGGATATTGAATTCCAATAACAATCTGAGGAAAGCCATCTCAACCAGAAAAGACACATACTTTAATTTATTAAGAATTTATGGGCAATATTATGTCTATCCGTGGGCTCAACATTGTATAAGGCTTCTTATGCTGTGATACATATGTTTTACTTTATATGCACTAGAAAATGTGCCATTTTAAATGACCAGAGAGTGGAATACAAGTTTGTATAATGTCATCATGCATCCAAACTATAGTGGCACAAGCATTCACTGATATTATTTTTCAGGACACTGTTTCTTGTGAGATTAGGTACTATGGCTTCATGTTGCCTTGTTACTGTTTCCGTTATAGATAAACTTTGCCTTATTACAATTTCTGGTTTAGACTGTCTTCTGTTGATCACCTTTTGGGTTTTTATTTTTTTATTTCAGCATATTACAGGGGTACAAATGTTTAGGTTACATATATTGCCTTTGCCCCACCTGAGTCAGAGTTTCAAGAATGTCCATCCCCCAGACGGTATGCACCACACCCATTAGGTGTGAATATAACCATCTCCTCCTTCCCCCTCCCACCAGCCCGACAGCTGATGAGTGTTATTACTATATGTGCACATTAGTGTTGATCAGTTAATACCAATTTGATGGTGATTGGTTTTTGAGCAACAGACATTGTTCTCTCCTTTACATTATTTTATCTGAAGTATGAACACAGATCCTTTTCTGCATTCACAAAGCAGAGCCACTACCAGGCTGTAATTTTAATCAGAATTTAATAAAAGGGCAAGGACTATGAATGAGTATGATAGAACAGAGAGTAAAGTAAAACTTCTGAACAAGCCTGAGGGCTCTTAACTCTTTTCAGCCAATCTCTTCCTAACAACCGTTTCAGACCTCTAGAGGGCTTAGAATTCAACTACATTTATTTTATCACCTGGAAAAAGAAGATTCTTTCTTCCTTTGAATTCATATACTGTCCTTTCCATGAAATTTATTCCCAATTCCAGAATTAATCCTCCAAAGTTGATTGACATTGGGAACATTAATTATTTTCAGGGGTGCGGTAGCTTCCAGTGGAAGAAATCATCAATTCTCTCCCTCCTATGTATGCATGCCTTTATAGCCATGAAGAGGGGGAGTCCACCTCTCTATCCTCTCACCCTGAGTCAGGGCTAGCTAGGACTTGCCCTGATTAATGCAACGTAGCAGAAGTAACATTGTGTCATTTCCTGGTCTCACCTTCAAGAAAGAGACCCTGCAGCTTCTGTTTTCGTGAATGCCATCACCGTGTAAGATGCCTGATTGCCCTGAGACCACCAGCTGTAGTGAATCCATCCATAACATCATAGAATGACTCTGAAGCTTTTCAAATTTTTTCTGTACTATGAAACAGATTGAGGAATATATTAATTACATGTTAACTGAATATTACAAATACTTAATTACTTGACTTTTCAAATAATTTGATGAACTCTTGTTTTTTTTTACATTTTTTGAGCCAATAAAAGTAATATTTTTTTTCCCAGAAACTCAGTTATTTCACATGGATATTCAAATTCATTGGCATAAGTGTAGGAGATTTTATTTTTATTCTCAATCATACCTATAGTATGTCTTTTTCCTCCATTCTAATGTTATAGTTCGTGTGTTCTTTTTTCTTCATCAGAATTTAGTTACAAAAAATGAAATTTGCAATTATTTGAGAAACCTTAATTTTAAAATATTCTATTTCATTAATTTCTCTCCTTTCATTATTATTAATTCTTTCTAAATATCTTTCTGAGTTTTATGAGTTTGGCTTAATGAATGTATGGGTAGATGAATGATGCCTCTATTAGACTGAACATTTTCCTTTCAGCTACTTTAGCCACACTCCTTGTTATGAACTGAATTGCTCCCATCCCCCCCCTCCCCAAGGGCATTTAAGGAGCTAAGTAAGGTAAAACGAGGAGGTAAGAGTGGGGCCCTAATGGGATAGGAAGGGTGTCCGTATAAGAAGAGAAATAGTAGATCTCTCCTTTCTTCCCTCCTTATCTATCTATTTCTCTCTCTCTCTCTCTCTCTCTCTCTCTCTCTCTCTCTCTCTCTCTCCACAGATGAAGGCCCCGTGAAGACATAGCAAACAGGTAGGTGGTGATCTGTAGCTAGGAAGAGAGTCTTTACCAGAAACCAAATTTTTCTGGCATCCTGCTCTGGTACTTGTAGCCTTCAGAATTGTGAGAAAAAAAAAACAAATTCTGGTGTGTAAGCCACCCAGTCTATTGTATTTTGTTATGGCAATCTGAGCACCTAAATGCATCCCCTGTACTTGATGTGTCAGTAGAAAAAGTTCAGATATTAGAAGAAGGTAGAACAGGTATAAAATTTCACCATTTACCTATCCATTGCCTGACTTTCGGTGAGTTATTAAATTTGGTTTTAATGTTTATAAACTAAGAGAATAACATTTCTCCTTAGTGTTGTTAGGAAGTTTATTTAAATTATGTGCATCTATTATATATTCTATTCTATCTGTGTAAAAAAATGAAAGTGATTTAGAGGACAGACAGCAAGGCAGATAGCATTGCTTAAAAAGTGGAAAATATACCAGGAATAGGAGATATTTATCTCCAATTAGCCAAATATCTCAAAGAAAAATGCTTAAAACATAGTTTAAAACATTTTCTTAAAGAACGAAAAAAAAATCCTGATATCCTTGCCAATTATGTGATAATAATAAAGTATAATGAAATGACACCTAACTCAGGTAAGATATTTGGTGATTGGGAAACAATGAACATGGAAGTGAAGAGGGAACACATCAGAAGAAGATATAAAAGCAAGAAAGGGGAAGAGACTGAATATCTCTATGGGACGTACAATAGATCTCAGAGAAATGGAATTAGTCCTGCCTGAGATTGGTCATTAGCTCTCGTAAGGGCAAAGAGTCATAAGTGGAATTAAACTGAACGTACTTGATGCTCAAAAATTATGATGTGATTAGGGGTCCCTAATGTTGGATATTGAAAGACCTCCAAAATGTATTCAGGAGCCCTGACTTTTCCTGGAGAATGACTGGGAAACACTAGTCCTTACTGTCAATCTTGATTTCCTGCTAATGATTTGAAATCTTGAGATTTTTCAATATTGCTTGATAGATACTGATGCCTAAGATTTCAGTTAGTAGTAGGTGGCCAAATCATGTTTTTTTTTTTTTTATTCTTTTACTGTTTACTGGTAACCTAAATTTTGTGGCTTACAAATTAATCTGATGGAAATAATTAAAACAAGTCCTAAGAAATCTTCTTTAAGTATCTGGCCACATATGTTATAGGGGAGATCGACTTGAAATAGGATTAATGATGACTTAAAATTATATAAAAATATTGAGACAAGCATTTTAATATATATGTATATGCATATATATATACACAAACAACACTTCATCATTATTAGGTAAGAATGTAGGAAGCCAACAATCATTGATCAGCATCATTGAATAATCTTCTATTAAAAAAAAGGTAATGGTTTACTATAAGGGAATATCCACATCAAAAGTTAAGATATATATGAGTCATTATGAAGAGCTTGTTTTCATAAATGGTAATTAAAGCTGTCATTAATAGAACTCCACTAACAAAGGAAGTGGCATATGGTCAAGCTTACCTATCTAAAGAACTTGCTTAAGTATTGAATGTTGAATTTCAACAGAAGTACAATAGTTCTACTTTGCCACACTAATTGGACCAACCTCAGCAGGTCCTAAATTTCAAATTAGGCAAATACTTTCTGTGTGTTCAGTGTAGCGGTAAATTACATAATGTATTATAAATTATAGTTAAAAAGACAGTTTTCTTCTGAAAATGTGATACAAGGCAAGCAAGTAAGGATATGAGAAGCAATCAGCATCCTACTGTTTCTTTCCCTGCAGAAGAAATGTGTTTAGTACAGTTAGCAAAATATGTGAATCTCATTGGTATCTAACACTCCAGCCACCTGCTATTTGCCAATTTCACATTTTCTTGATTTGCTGGAGTTTTGAATGTTTTTCAGTGAGTAACATATCATCTTAATGTAAACACAACAGTGTTATATAATCTCTTTTAGGTTTATTTTTGGGAGTGTTAATACACTATACTATTGCTAGCTAAATTTTGCTGTGCCCCAGTAGTTTGAGAGAGGTAGATGCATTCTCAGACATCCAAGTGAGACCAAAGGTTATAAACCATAAACCCAAATAAATTCTAATCCAGTTAGAAATTGGTAAAAGAATTCTGATGAAAAGACCCAGGCTTTAATCATAACATGCTGTGTTAAAAAATCCCATGTAAAGCATTTCCTCAGATGAATTATTGAAAATCAAAATGAGTTCATTATTGTATGAACCTTGATAAAATATATACTGTCTATAGTCACAGGACAAATCAATATGTTATATAATGTATGCTGTGCTCTAAATTATATATTCTTATTAAAGTTTTGTTGTTAAGGAATAAAAAAGTGCATGTTGCTATTCTTCACCAGAGAATAAAAATATGAGAGCAATATCAGGGGAGGATTACAGTCAACATTTCAATTATATGCTAGCAAAAGATTGGACTTTAAAACTTCATTTAAGTAAAGAATTAATATCTGAAATAGGGATTAGATTCCAGAAGTCAAGTTTAAAATATTAAGCCAAAGTTAAAAATAAGCTAAGAAACAGATGAGAAAGTATGTCGCTGAATTGTACAGGAAGGTAACACAGATTAAAGAAAACTTTTTCAACTTGTCATCTTTCTAGCTTTTTCCAAATCTTACACCGTATTGTAAGATATTTTTTGCTGTTGACTTATGGCTATAAAGTTCTGGAGGGCAGTGAGAGGTGGCAAGGGAACAAAACAGGGTGGGTACGAAAATACAAGGATGACAAATTAGTAAAAGATAGAGAATAGGTCACTTGGGCATTGGCTAAATGTGACAGGTCTAAAGCTCAAATAAAACCCTGTCACGAAGTTGTTTTCTGTAACACAGGTTACTTTTCCAGGTAGCAGCAGAGTCCTGGTGATGTGCTAGCAGTTAGCTGATCAACGTATTTGTGCCCTAATATAAATATATAGCCTACCATCAGTCTATCCTCCCCTTTGAGACACTTAATGATTATTTTTTATGCTATTTATTTATGGATTTGTTTCTTGTTTTTCCTATAGAGATCGTAACACAAAGGTTCTTTCACATTAAACAGCTGAAATGAAATGCTTGAAATCCTAGCCACCGTTAAACCTCCATATCATGTCAGAAGAGGGGCAGGTACACTCCCAAACAAGGGATGGTCAAGGTTAGAAAATGCAAATTTTTGTCAAGATATGCTACTGATACCAAAAAACTTGGAATTCAGCCTTTGATTCTGAAGGGGAAATGAAGTGGCTTGTGCTTCCCAAATGATGCAACTTAAAAATATCTCAACAGACATAGGTTAGAAGCTTTGATGTTTAAGATCCTTAAGCATCTTTAAGGTCCTTAAGCTCTATTTCAGAGTGTAATGGGCAATGGGAAGCCCACATCTCAGTGAGCTTCCCTTAATAAAAAGCAGTAATATTCACCCATACTTGTTTAATGTCTTCCTATATTCATCTCTACCACCTCTTCTTTGTTGACAAAGAAGATCTTCTATCACAGAGTTCATCGTCCATAAGGCCAGGCATGAGCATTTGGCTTGATCTTAGCCAAGAAACCCAAAGGCAAGTCTTTTGTGATGCTCTAGGAAAGAATACCGTCTATAATTAAAAGTGACAACCAGGAGAAAAAAACCTGCCTCATTTACCAGATGTTGATATACTTGGTGATAATATCTGGAAATCCAGAGGTCTTGATATCTTATGCAAAAGCCAATTATTTCTCAGGGTTCAAAACAAAGAAACGGAAAGAAATTTCAACAAGTTATTATTATACACACAATTATGAAAAAAACAAAATTTGTAATAACAAATAATGATTCTTTATAATGATTGTAATTAAAATATAAAATACTTGATATAAAAATTGTAGAGAAATCAAAACTCTAATGAGACATCACTTAATTCCAGTGAGAATGGCTTTTATCAAAAAGTCCCAAAGCAGCAAATGTTGGCATGGATGTGGAGAGACAGGAACACTCATACACTGCTGGTGGGACTGCAAATTAGTGCAACGTCTATGGTAAGTAATATGGAGATACCTCAGAGAACTAAAAGTAGAACTACCATTTGATCCCATAATCCCACTGTTGGCAATTTATTCAAAGGAAAAATGACATTCTATAAAAAATACATCTGCACTCTGTTAATATCAGCACAATTCATCATTGCAAAGATGTGGGAACAACCCAAGTGCCCATCAATACATGAGTGGATTAATAAAATATGGTATATGTTACCATGGGGTACTACTCAACCATAAAAACAATGGTGAGCTAGCATCTTTATATTATCCTGACTGGAGCTAGAGCCCATCCTTCAAAGTGAAATATCACATGAATGGAAAAACAAGCACCACATGTACTCCCCAACAGATTGGTACTAACTGATCAACACTTATGTGCTCACACGGAAGTAATATTCATGGGGTACCGGGCGAGTGGGAGAGGGGTGGCGGGGGTGGGTAAATTCACAGTTAATGGGTGCAGAGCACACTGTATGGGGGAAGGGCATGCTTGCAGCTCTAACTTGGGCAAGGCAAAGGCATTATATATAACCAAAATGTTTGTATCCCATAATATTCTGAAATTTAAAAAATATATAAATACTAAAAAAATATGCTTTCATAAAAAATTGAGTTTTCAGGAGCTAAACTGAGGCATTTCACCAATAAAATAAAACAATGGTGCTCTGTTACATAGCAAAAAAAAAATTAAATTATCTAGCTAGCTAAATTTAAATGTAATTGAGAAAAAAACAATAGGAAATACTCTACCTATGTCCATTTTAAAAATTTTTCACTTAAGGGAATATTCCACAAAGATTGAAGTTTCTAGAAAAAAATTAAGATGAGAAATTGACTACGAAAAACTTTCAAATAGTATTCTGGTGTATTCCGGTGTAGATTTAATGGCTAAAGGGACATTTAGACTCTTTACAGAGATAGGGAACTAAAAATATAAAATCAAACAAATTTTTAAATTAAAAAATATAGAAGAAGAAGGCTTAGAATGTAAACAAGCTAGAAAACAAAATAAATTCATGGTGAACCAGATAAAACAATTCGTTTCTGAAATTAAAACAAGAACAAAAAGTAATCCATTGTTTAAGAATCGAGAGCTTGTGGGTAAGGAACTGTATAGACACTGGAAACAAAGTCCGCCTGGAAGAAGCAATGTTCCATGTTGTATAAGAAAGAAAAAAGCAAATGTACAGAATCTGCCCAGTTATGTTGCTCTGGGAGCAAAGTTAGCACTGAAGAATTTTCTATTTTTTCATTAAACTTCCAAGAGATATTATGGATACTTATAGATAGGCAGCAATTCAGCTTTCTTACTGTTAGGATGATGCTGCCATAGATCATCAGATTTTCAGAATCATTTTAAAAGTAATTTTAATAACAAAACCACAGGCAAATTAATCACTATTTAAAATAAAGCAAAAAAAAGATTTTTTTTTCTGTAAAATAAAAATGTCTATGCTAAAGTATGAAAGACATAATAAGACACAAATTTGAGAGTGGATAGTAAGTTATAGAAGTCTTGACAGAGAAATAAACTGTTTGCCTTATTTTACTAGAACCACTCAAGTAGATGGAATTTCCAAAATTCTAAATCATTTCCCAAGTCCAGCTTATAATCCTTATCTGGTGATCACTATTACAAATATACTTCTTTCATCCTGTGATATAAATCCCACAACATAAATAGGTAGGATCTGCTTTGCAAATAAATCTTTCCAGTTGTATATTATGGAGAGATTATTTTTCAAAGTTTTTGAAACTTTTCATAAATATGATAAGATTATTGCTGATCTTGACATTAATATACATATACTATGCATGGTTCAAACAAACAAGGAAACAAAAAGTCCTGAATAATCATCTATACTCCCAGAATCCCTAAGAGAAAGAGATGCTATAGAAAAAAAACCAAAATAAATATATGAAGCAGTATGCATAAAAGCCACATGGATCTAAGTGGTAGCTACAAAAGATAGATTGTACTTGTGAGAGGTGGTGAATTAAGAAGCTGTTGTAAACAGACTATGTGAAAGTTTACTAGTTTGAAGCAAAGCGGTGGAAAGGTGATAGAGAGGATGTGGTGCACTTTAGAATTAAGACAATAATTTGAGTCCATGAATAACTCGGAAAGTTTCTTTTATTCAGATTTTATCAACACAGTGGAAAGTGGATAAAAAGCATAAAATTAATTATGTTTAAAATCTTGTGTTAAGATTAACTGCTGAGACCAGAGCCAATGCAGGAGTATTAATGGTCACTTATTCTGTAAAAATATTTCCTAGTCATTTATTTGTAACTGTTTTTGAAAAATATTTCTTCCAGGAGTGGTACTTAAACCAAATAGTGGACTTCGAAAAGGGGTCCAAGCCTTGGTATCAGTGAGAATTTATAAGGGTAAAAAACATAAAATATTTAAAAAATAACTTTACTAGTTCTATAGTCTTAGGCTAGAAATAAAATAGTTCCTCTTTAGTAGTGTGCTTTGTGTATTCATTTTCACTTACCTTAAGGTCAAACTGTAGACCATAGGCGAAGGGAAATTCTTGAAATTCTAAAGACAGTGAAATTTTCAGTTGTTCTTTCCACCTTCTATTTTTTGCTATATTGTTAGATTATCTTCTGATTAATTAGATACATCGGCACCAAAACAGCATCTGGTTATCAGTAAAAACTTGCATTCACAATTTCCCTGATGAAGTCACAAATGGATGGAATAACTCATTCACCCTGAATAACAAAGGTTTCAATACAAGCAAAGAATTCAATCTGTTTTGAAAAATTTTACTCCCTCTCTTAATGACAAAAATCTCAGCTCCTACCATGGGTTCCAAAGTAATATAAAAATGCTTGATATTCTACATATGAAACAGAAATATCATACTGTAAGATTTAATTATTATAATTATGGATTGTCTACAGAAAATAATAACATTAAATAATTTAGAAGACAATACCACTGTAAAGAGCTGATAAAAAAGAAGTATTGGATATGCAATACCTGTCTGGAGGTTTTCTTCATTAAATAAAAACAATTCTCTTTATCCTTAGTGATGGTATAGCTGTCATAATAATAAAATAAGCACATCTGTGAAAGTCATTGCATTAGGCTCAAGCTCAACATAATATAAACTCGAATCAGATGTGACTCTCAAATTAAAGAACTCATAGAGTAGTCAGAGACACAGTGACTTTTTAAGTACAAAAGGATAAGTGCTGTAATAAAGCTATAAATGTGTTGTCAGCTGAGGGAAGGGAGCTATTTTTTTGCATATGCATTTTTACCTTTGCTTATTTTATGACTACATTGTTTGAGTCAGTACTGAACACTGACTGCATATTACAATCACTTGGGGACAATTTTTATAAAAGATATATGCCCCACAACTGGAATTATGAGTCGGTGGTGGGGAATCAGCCAAGGTATTTAAAAAAGATTTCCAAGTGATTCTAATATGCAGCCAAGATTAAAATGACTGGAATGCTTACATTTCTCAAGTACCAACGTGCATGAATGCATAACAAAGAATGCAGTAAGGATCCCAACATACAGATTCATCTTAACATAACAATGAAGATAAGGAAATTGGTATGACCATTACTGAACAGTAAAACCAAATACTGCAAAATAGGTAATCCCATTTCTCATGTATCAATATGTCAAGAGATACAGTTGTGTCTTTTTCAAAACTCCCAAAGGAGACTCTTTAGCAGTAGGCCCTCCTCTCCTCAAGAATCTTCTCACTCTTTATTACCTACCAAAAGAGTTAAGGTTCTACTTAGTCACTTAATTAGCTCTATTTTTAATCCTACGGACTACATGGCATGATATTTTCCTTAAAGGTTTTGCTCACAGCAAGCTCAACAATTCTAAATCATTTGTTATTTTAAAGAGGATATTTATTTCTTGAAACAAAAATGTCTATAGTAATATCACAATATAATATTTGTCATTTGCCATAAATATCTAGCTTTGGGTTGACTATTCAGGATTATTCAAAATCTCCCTTTTGTGTTATGAGTTTCACTAAACACTGGTTCAGCATGCTATCTCTGAAAGGCAGTCTAAAAAAATAAAAATAAAATATAGGTGTCTGCTGGCAAGGATACATCAAAATCCATCTATACGTTTATCCAGAAATCTAAGACCCACAGATCACCCTGCACTACCTATATTCATCCCAAATAGCTCTTTATTTACACTAAACCTTATATCCATTAATGCCTTATTTCCAAACCTTCTCCTCATTATTCCTAGAATTCAAGGTCCTTTACGAGCAAAATTCTCTCATCCATAAACTTTTTATTGAACATTCTTCCCACCAATTTCCTTTCTAACATAAACCTGGTTCTCAATTTATGACAGTGTTTTCCCTGAAACCACTCTCAAGAGGTGACTGTTAATTTTTTAACACACACTTTCCACTAGGCCATCAGTGGGATGGGTGTCCTGCTTTTAGTTGCTTCCTTCTCTCTTAAAAAAAAACAAAAAAAACAACAAAAAAAACTCTCCAACTTTGAAGCTAATACAATCTATCCTTATTGCAGTCAGAGCGAGATTTCTTTGGTTACTCTCATTCCTTGAAGACCTCCATATCTGCCTCAGTTTATCTCTCCAATACAATCCCTGTCATAATTATTTATAATTCCGATATCCATACAGATGATCTTTTTAATAGCCCAGTCTCCCGTTTGTTTCAATTATTTTCTCCTTCCCCGACTTCAGCTTCCCATTTTACATAGTCACATGTTAGACTTCGTCACTATCAATAACTATTAAAATATAGTCTCCTTTATCTTAGTTTCAATTGTCACTCTCTAACCAACACCTACTCCTGTTGCATAAAATACCCTCCCATACCGTGATTACAACATTTTCAATCCACTAGAATTGAAAGTCTATCATTCTTACCGTATTTTTACTCTTCCCAAATTCCTTTTTACCTAGATTAAATTGCATGCTCTACCACTACTAATCTCGTCATGTTCCCTTAACTCTCCTAACTTTTGGTCAGTTTATGGTACTCATCAAGCAAAACAATTGCTTTGTTTAAATCTCATGTTCTGCCTATACCTTGGCAACTAATGTCTGGAGAAAAACCATACAGCCTTGCAAACTGGTCCCACCTCACAATGATTATTAACCAAAAGTGAAATTATTAATACAATACTGTCCAAAGATCCTAAACCTTTCTCAAATCCATTCAGTCTTCTGTAATTTAGATAACTATTATGTATCCTCATTTGCTGTCAGACTGCTAACTCCTCTTCCCACATTCTCAGTCTCATCTGTTGATCTTTCTTTCGATTTTATTGAAAAAATATAAAACAATCAGTGCTTCCAAAAGTTTCTACATCTACCTTTTCCCCTACACAAATACAAATTTGTTTTCCCTTCTCTTCTGATGAAATGAAAAAACTTTTCATATTCTTACTTTAAGCCAGTACTTTCTACACTAGATCCTGAAATCTCTTGCCAGCTCAACTTCCTCAGCAATTGCTTCTTTTCTCTTATGAATTATCATTTTCCCCTCTAGTGTACAATTCTTCTCAACATTTTCCTATCTTAGTGAAAAAAGTTTCCTTTGATCTATATCCTCTCCAGCTACCACCTGTTTATTTATTGCTATTCACAACAAAGCTTTTTGAATGACTTTCATATGCTCAAATTTCCAGTTCCTTTCCCCTAGTTTTCTTTTCGGAATACCTCTAATTGAATGCAAGATTTTTGTGCTCACTACTCCACCGAAAAAACTGTTGTCAGGATCGCTTGTTAATCCGTCTAATGATGAACTCTCCATCCTCACATTGCCTGACCTACCAGCAATATTGAACATAGCTTTCCATCCATTCATCTTCGAAATAATATATTCACTTGGCTTTTGAGAACAAAATTTGCCTTTTTTATTTTCCCTCTCTCTGGTCATTGATTTGCAATATCTATTTTTGGTTTCTCTTCTTTTCCCTTCCCTCTTAATGCCCTAATGAGATCAGTGTCAGCTTCACCCCTCTTCTCTCTTGTAACTTCATTCACTCCCCAGGTCTTTCACGCAGTCTTATGCCTTTAAATAGCATCTCAACATTCAAAGATATATCTCCAATGTCAATCTCTGGACTCCAGACTCATCTTTAAAATGTCTATTCAACATCAATACTTAGTGCCTAATGGACATCTCAAATTGAGATTTTGATCATTCCTTTGATTCTGCTCCAACCAAAAATTAGAATCATTTTATTTCTTTTACATTCATTTCACTTCCAGGTTGCCAGCAGTATTGTCAGTTCTATATTCATTTTTTTCCAGAATCTGATCCCTTCTACCACCTCAGTTGCTGCTACCATCATCTCTAGACTGGAAAAAGAGTCTTCTAATCAACCCTCCACTCTCCATACCTTCCCCATTGTAATCTATTTTCTACCCCATGATAAGACTTTCTTAATCTATAATTCAGATCATGTTACTTTTCAATACATTTCAAAGGTTACTCTGTTTGTCTCAGAGTAAAAGTTAAATTTATTCAAATTATCTAATATTAGTTAAGGCAATGTTAGCTGCTATCTCAGAAACACACACAAAAAATGTATAATGGCTCAAATGTGATAGATGCTTATTTTTCGTTCCCATAAGTCCCAAAACATACATTTGTGATTGGAAGGTATCTTTCTTTTCTATGACTTAAGTCTATAAACTCAATTTGATGGCTCCACTGTCTTGAATATATGGCTTTCAGGATCACTGTGTTTGTCTCAAATCAGCATATTAGAAAATAGCGTGATGATCAAACCTGGGAGATCTTTTTTTTTTACAAGTAATTAATATAGGCATTTAATTAATGGTGCTGAACTAATTGGATAACAATATGAAATAATAAAAAATTAAGTTTATTTCTGATAACAAACACAAAGGAAAATTCCAAACTAATTAGAAATTTAAATCTAAAAAAATGAAATTACACAACTACAAACATTTGTGAATTTCTCTATAATCTAGAAGGGAAAAAAACTCTCTTCCCATTCAAAATCCAGAAGTAATAAGGAAAATAATTATTAAATTTGACTATATAAAGGTTAAAAATGCATGTTAACTATAACTTCACAGGAAAAATAAAAAGACCAAAACCATATTTTTAGAATATAAAGAAGAAGGGGGTGTAGCTCAGTGGTAGAGCGTGTGCTTAGCATGCACAAGGCCCTGGGTTCAATCCCCAGCACCTCCATGTGTAGATCTCTCAAGATTGTTATTAAGGTTCAAACATTTTGGTAAATTTACTAATAATCATTTAATTGTACACTTTTTCCCCCCTTTCTCCTTTTTTTTTTTTTATTGGGGGAAAACTACAAAGCATTTACAGTACAATGTTTACAGTCACAATTTGTAGTGAACTGATTTCCCAAAATATATTCCCACTCAAGTTGACTTATCTTGTTACATTCAAAAATCTACTCTGTCAAAGTAGTCCATAGAGTACATACATAGTGCTCCAACTGTATCTACGTACAACCAACACTCCATTTTAAGTGTACAATTAAATGATTTTCAGTGAAATTACCGAGGTGTACAGTTAATCACATGAATCAATTTTTGAGGAATTCCTTTCTCCTATTGAGACCCCTAATTCCGCTCCCCCACTACTTTTCAAGCATATCCCACCCCTCCACAGTGACCTCCCATGTCGCTCAGCCTTGGGTCTACCCCCACCCCCCAATTCCCCAGTGTTCACTCCCACCCTTTGAGCACCATAGTGTTAATCAGTCAATACCAATTTGATGGTGAGTACAGGTGGAACCCATTCTTCGGGTCTTGTGTCACCTC